>JAEIIU010044302.1:0-11404 GCA_018874675.1 Drosophila baimaii
AATGACTCCTTCACTGCGTTGCAAACTTCTGACTAAAATTATAATACCCTGCAAGGGTATAAAAATAGATCATGTATAATGTAAAATGAATTTAACATGTTAAATTCATTTGTAAAATATATCAATTTTGAGTCTAAATATAGTTACTAAATTCAAAAATTAGATGAAGTCGAATTAGAGATTCTCGAATGCTTTTTCTTTACCAAAGAGGAAATGGCAATAAAGTTAAAGTAAGCGTTTATATTAAATGGAAGTGATTCGGGCCTTTTTGGAAAATTTATATACTGGAAAACAATAATAAATGTAAACAACTTAACTTAATTGTGCATACTTGTGGCTTTGGCGCTTCAATAGTCTCTCTTTGAGTTTTTTTTTTTTAAGTGAATAGACAGAAGAATGTCCTAGCCTAGATCCGTATATCCGCTCTTAAGAAGTAAGTTTAAATTTGTTGTTTTTTCTACTTTTAAAATAGCTTGCTAGTCCTTTTTTGTACCAATATCAGCTGCTCTTCTGGCTGAAAATAAAATAAAAAATACCCTCTGCATGGCTATAACAACAGTAGGCCAATGAACCCGCGCCGTCAACTCGGCCTTGGCTCAAACCACACTAGCTTAGCTTCAGTCGAGTGATACCCCCCATTGTACATCAACCCCTTAAGCCAGGCATAGGCTAAAGCCCAAAACATTCAAGTGACATTTATACTTAGCTTTTGTTATAAACTGTACTTATAATGGATTGATGAAATACTTTTCTCAGGGACTGTCCTAAGCATCTGTATACTCTTCATACACAAACCTATACAAATGTATATAATGTAGTATTTTACCGTTGATTATATGGCACACTCAAGTCTCGACTTTTTAAACAATTACTCGGTAATCATCGGACTCAAAAGGGGTATATATATTTTACCTAGTCACTATCTGGGAAAAAAAAAAGATTTTGTTTTGCTCTCCCCGCTTCAACTCGCTTCGATGAGTAATGTAAACAAAGTTGTTTTCGTTCTACGCATCACTATTTTGATAGTACAATCTGTAGTATGTAGTAGTAGTGCTCATGAGGTCACACTTTTCATTCATCGAGAACAGGTTCGTTAGCTAAAAATGCGAGGGCGAGGCGAGGGGAATGGGAGTTATAATAGTTGGGGTTTTTTTCTGGTCTAAATTATAAGTGAAAAGTGTGCAAAACAAACTAGAATATGTTTATGTATTAAATATTAAATAACTATAGTTATACCAATCTGTTCCTTTTACTTTCAATGAGAGTAGAGAGCACCAAAGACCTGAATTTTCATATGAGAATATATAATACTACAAAGATTGTATAATAATAATAATAATTATTATATACATAATAAAGAAATAAATAAAAATATAGAATAAAAGTAACGTAGCTAATAATAATAATATAAGTAAAAAATAAATAAATATAATAATAGAATAAAATAATATAGTTAAAGTTCCCCTTTAGCGGTTTATCTCAACTCAATCCCTAGCTTAGCACTGGAATTCTCAAGGGGTTCTAGCTTCTAACAGCTGTTAATTTCGCTGATTTTCAGGTTTAAGCTCTCATAACAAATACCAGGTATCACATAGTCTAGACTCAACCCCAGAGATTGGACATATTTTTGGCAAAGTGCGTGACAATGCCGTTTCAGAGAGATCCAGCAGTGAAAGTGGTCCGCCCCAGACTCGTTGGATCTCGGTTTCGTTTTGGTGGATCGTGCGGGCATATACATACATATATATACATATATATATAATTTGTAGATATATATATACCTGGTCTCGGCGCTTTGAATCGCATATTGATTAATGTAGCCATTAATATTGCGCAATAGCGCCAGGTGAGACATTCGGCGTTAGTCTTGCCCTTTCCAAGGGCGGTGCCGGGGGATCAACGACCGCACGTAACGAACTCTCCGGCCGTGAACCGCCGGATCTGTTACGGCCAGGTGGAGAGAGCCAAGGTGAGCCACTACTACCACTAGTACTACTCACGAATTTATTGGCCCTATTTGTAGTGGCTTCTATCGCCGTCGATCGCTTGGCATGCGCTATCGGTTGTTGCCCCTTGGCCAATAGTACGAAAAGTGTTGAGGAAATTCCCCGGAAAGTTACTATATACTTAGGATGGAATAATCGGATGTTAAGTTATAGAGTTTTCGGGGATATCAAAGATCAAATGATATTTTGGCAACTCACTTAACTCTTATGTGATCTTCTTGAAAGAAAAACACATGAAGTTGCTTTATACCAAATGAAGATGGGAATGTGTTGGGCAATGTATGTTATATTTATTATGTACTGATATAAATCAGGTTTATATTTTCTAATAATAATAATAATAACAATAATAATAATAATAATAATAACAATAATAATAATAATAATAATAATAATAATAATAATAATAATAATTAAGTCACATTTTTGAAGTTATATGTTATTATTTCTTTAAACTCTTTACTTAGCTGGCTAGTTCCTATTAAAGTTTCTATGAAAAAGCTCAATAGATCCTTCTGAAATCCTTTTTTTTACTTTTATATTTTATTTATTTGTATATCCAAGATTATCTTATCTACTTATTATCTATCCTTCCCATCTATGGTTAGAAAATATTAATATATCCGTACTATATTGCTATTTGTGGCAAAGGCTGATATATAAATTGATATTTTAACATTGCTATAAATGTAAATTCTGCTTAATATATCAAACTGTGTCAATGTAGAGCCTAAGCTTTGTTTAAAATATTATTTTTGGAAAAAATAAAAAATATTAGTAAGAAACTTTGGATTTATTTATTTACAAACTGTATGCTTAAAGTTACAAACTAAAGCTACAGGAAGGGAGCAGCCATGACTATTAAGGCCTTAGGCAGGACCTAAAAATATAAACTATTATTGTTCGAAAAAATATGGAATATTAATAAGAAATTTGGCTTAAAAGATAGAATATAATAAAAATAAAATCACACTTTCGTATTAATTGTTCAATAAAATTGATTTTTTAATGTTAAACTCTATATTTTGCGATATTTTAAATTTACATATATCTAAATTGAAGTTATTTTATATATTTTAAATTTAAATACATCAGAAATAAAGTTAATTTCTATAAAAAGAACCCTATTCATGTCGCTATATCATATCGGGAACTACTCCTGCAGATATAGATCCCCAGTATGCCTCAAGCTCCCAGACACCTCAGGAACTGAGAAGAATAAATGCCAAACAAATCTACGTAATAATCCCCATGGTTGGTGATTGATGCTAACCCGGATTTCTTCATCGCCATCCCAGTTCCAGCCTCCACCATCTCCACCCGTGCTCGACACACTTCGCTGGCCACGCGATGCTGGGAAGCCCCCCAGTCGCTCCAGTCGCTTCAGTCGCAACCCACTCCAGTGCACTTCACGCCGCGGGGCGTGCAATTAAGCCCGGGAGAGTTTGACAAAAAGTTATTAGTTGCTCATCACCGTCGTCACCGTCGTCATCCCCCCCAACAGTCGATCCGTGGCATTGAATCTAATTCGGCGCTATATCGGTCGACGACCCCAAAATGTTTGCCAGTGATCGTGGTGGTGCTCATCGAGATACCGAGCTGGCCCAGAGGCGACTGGTTGCGGCCAAGCCAAGGGATAGCCAAGATAGAGCGGTGCACGGCTGACTGCTGCAGCCGGAGAGCGGCGATTAGAGAGAGAGCGAGGGAGAGAGAGAGTCGGGAGGGGCGCGAGAGCCAGCTCCCGCCGGCACTGGGAACAGCGTATCATCGAGAGCCGTTTTGCCAGAGCAGAGCCCTAGTCGCCCGTATAAATATCTCGGCCTCGTCACGGCCACAGCACTCCCGCCATTGCTTCGATCGAGCCCAGATCCCGCCAGATTCCCTCTGTCCTCTGTCCTCTGTCCGGGAACCCAGAAACCCCCCCTCCCCCCTGCAATGCTAATCCGTTTGCTCCTGCCCCTGGCGGTGGTGTCGCTGATCCTCGGACTGCCGCCGGCCAGCGCCTATGGCTCGCAGGACCTGCTCACCTGGATGCAGGCGAGCAACCTGGGCTACCGGGTGCTGCAGCAGGCGCTCAACGACAACGACAACCAGTCCTCGACGGCCGCCGAGTTGGCCTGTGTGGCTGAGGTGCGGCTGCTCCTGCTGGCGGCGGAGGCCAAGGCCCTGCCCGCGCTGCGAGGTGAGTTTCCTGGGCGCTCGCCTGGATCCACTCACTTACTCACTCCCGCTTTCCTCTCTCTCTCTCCTTGCAGTGCTCGATGCCTGGGGAAAGTTCCCGCAGGGCCTGCTCTACGGCCACTTCACCGACATGGGCAACTTCGAGTCCTGCCTGAGCAGCCTGGGCAGCATCGCCTCACCCAAGTACTGCCTGAGCCGCATACAGTTCGAGAGCCTGCTCCTGGAAGCCGTGGGCGCTGAGGGGGCGCTCACCCTGAGCATCGGCACCTGCCTGCCGGCCACCTGCTCGGCCGCCCAGCTCAATCGCTGGCTGCACGGTCACCTGCAGGAGCTCTTTGGACGCAACTCGACGGGCGGCACGCTGGTGGGCGAGCAGGACTGCTCGCTGGCCAAGGGAGAGCCCATGGGCGGCCTGGACTGGTTTGCAGTGTGAGTAGAGATCGCGGAAGGGGGGGAGGAGGGGAAGAGGGGAAGAGAGGGCCCGCTCCGGCACTTGTTTGCTCAGCGCACGGCTCTCTCTTCCCACACTTATGCAATGTGCACTGGCCTGACTAGTTGTGAGCGGCCACTCGTGCGTATACGTGATGCGTATACTTGTTTTGAATGCCAATGGCATGCGCTGTCAGTAGGCGTTGCCCCTGGGATTAGGAGCTAGTGATGGTGGTTAAGTGAGTGGAGGCCGACTCTTCGCTTCCTGTCACCGTTTCCCCCACTCCCCCTAAAGTCCCTAAGCCCACCAATTCCTTACCAACTAATGGCTCTCCTTGTCCATTTCAGCTCGCTCCTCATCCTCTTGGGCACTGTGGTTCTGTTGGCCACCATTCTGGACTATGGGGAAGGTAGGTGTCTCTTTCAAATCCCCCCTTGCCTCCATTAACCCCCTCCTTCTGCTCCTCTCCAGTTGCTGGCCAGCTTCTGGGCGCCTTCTCGCTGCGCCAGAACCTACCGCAGCTGCTGAAGACCTCCGACACGCCTTCGCCGCGGGTTATTCCCTGCCTGCATGGCATCCGCTGCCTGACCATCATCTGGATTATTCTGGGCCATGGCTACATGTACCTCCTGCTGGCGCCCAGCGTCAACTCCCTGGAGATCGTGGCCTGGGCCCGCACACCCTTCTCCATGGTGCTGCAGAGCGGCGCCGTTTCCGTGGACACCTTCTTCCTGCTGAGCGGCCTGCTTCTGGTGCTGACCAGCCTGCGTGAGCTGGAGCGGTGAGTAGTGGCCACTGGCTAGCCTCTGTGGTGCGATGCTTATTCCTTCCGCCACACCCCTGCAGCACGTCGGGACGCCTGAATGTGCCGCTGATGTACCTGCACCGCCTGGTGCGGCTGACACCCGTCCTGGCTTTGGCGGTGCTCCTTTTCATGACCCTCTTCCCGCGCCTGGACAGCGGTCCCCTGTGGCAGCAGTTCACCAGCTCCTCGCAGCTCTGCAGCGACTCCTGGTGGGCCACCCTGCTCTATGTGCAGAATTACGCTGCTCCTGGCCGGATGGTGAGTATCTGCGGCGGTATGCCTCTGGTCCAATCCCGCAACTAATCGCATTTCGTCTCTGTCTGGTAGTGCCTCGGCCACTCCTGGTACCTGGCCGTGGACATGCAGCTGTACGTGCTCTCGCCCATCCTGCTGATCGCTCTCCACAAGTGGGGCAAGCGCGCCATCGGTGGCATCCTGCTGCTGATCCTGCTGCTCTTCGGCTGCGTCTTCAGCATCATTATGCTGCGCGAGCTGCAGGTCTTCGACCGCCATGGGTGAGTACTCAGTCTGGAGACAGTCTGGCTAGGTTCTGACCGTGCATCCACCCTCTCCTTCTTGCAGCAACCTGGGCGCCGACAGCCCTGAGATGCGCCTCCTCTACTACACCACGCATGCCCGGGCCACGCCCTGGCTGATTGGGCTGCTCTTCGGCTACTTTCTGCACAGCCAGGCTAAGCGGGCCACCAAGGTGACGGTGCCCAGGTGGCTGGCTCTGGTGCTGTGGCTCCTCTGCCTCAGCCTGCTGCTGGTGGTGATCTTTGCCATGTATCCGTACACCCAGGCCGGGGCGGAGCCCATCTCGCCGCTGGCCGGCGCCTTCTATCTGTGCTGCAGCCGCATCGCCTGGCCCCTGGCCCTGTGCTGGCTGATCTGGGCATGCCAGAATGGACTGGCACCCGTGGTGGGCGACCTGCTCGGCTGGTCCTTCTGGCAGCCCCTGTCCAAGCTCTCGTACTGCCTCTACATCTGGCACTTGCTCGTGGAGACAGTCCATGTGGCGCGCACCAAGACGAGCCTGCATTTTTCCAATTACGACGCCGTGAGTAGACCCTTCCAGCCCAATCCCCCCCCGGAAGTAATCAATAATGAATCCCTGCAGATCCTCCGCTTCTGGTCAGACTTTGGCGTCACCCTGATGGTGGCCTTGGCCATGTACCTGTGCGTGGAGGTGCCACTGGCGCGCATCGAGATGCAGCTGTTGCGCAGGCGCACCAAGCCGCAGCTCCCAGCTGGCCCTCAGCCAGCTGTCGAGGATGCCCCTGCTCCGCTGGCAGAGCCAGCCACAAGCATTTCCCGCCAAAATCTAGTCGATCCCTAACCGCTGAGGTCGGAGTGCTCAACCCAAAACAAAAATGTGATGCCACTGTTCCTGATTCTCGAAGAGAAAAATGCAATAAATACTGATAAAACAACATATTATTTTACGTAAATAACTAAAAAAAACATTAATGTGCCCTGATTTCGCAAAAATTGCCAATAACTCTCCGTTAAATCAGCCGCTTAACCCACAACGTGCACCGTTCAAGTGCCGCCGTTAAGTATTAACAAGATGAACCTCTGGACGTCGTTAAGGGTCACCTTCCATTCCATTATCTGCATGAACAGCTCCAACGTCCACACATAGCTCATGAAGAGAGCAAAGTAGTTGAGATAGTACAGCTGACCGATCAGTATGTAATCCCCTTCGGCATTGTAGTGATAAAAATGTGGTCTCCTGACCGAGGCGGCAAAGATAATCACAAACTGTGGGAAGGGCAAGGGGGTTAGTTAGGTGGGAGAGTTTCCCAACGCTTTTCAAAATATCTAATATACTTAATACGTTTAATCATTTGCTTAGCTGACTGGATACTTGGCTGCGTCTTCAAGATACATAGCTGCCTGATATCTTGTTTCGTGTGAAATCAAAATACGCTTGGTGCTTGGTGCATCCAACTTAACAGCCTTTTTGCCCTTATGCGCTTCATTTTCTATGAATAGTGGATATTGGAATTAAAACTGAAGAAACTTCGCTTCAAAACTTATAGAAAATGTATCTAGTTTGTTTCAACTTCAGGCAAAGTACGTAGATATAACACTTTTTGTAGAAATACAAATGTCAGATAGCTGCATCTTTGAGATAGCTGCCTTGAAGTTGCTCGAAAATGACTCAAGGCAGCTTAGCAAATGATAAGGTGTACCTGAAGTAACTAAAATACCTACTTAATATAGTAAATATATTAAATATTCGTGTTCTTCTAGAATATTCTTCTAACAATCCACTGATTAACTAGTTCTACCATGGCATAACAATATGAAGGTAACCTCGTCGAGAGAGCCGGTCTCTTTTTGGGTACTCTATTCGTGCTGTCGTTTGCTTGCTATCTCTTTCTAGCGCATGTCTCTGAATATATTTAGAGCCCTCAACGGACCTGATGAGGCTAACTTCTACAGTTCTATCATGAGTTCTACCTTGCACTCTCATTAAGAGAAAGAGAGAGAGACGTAGTCATGATACAACTATAGAAGGTATTTAGAGACCTCCACGAAGCTGATGTGGCTACCTTCTATAGTTATGCCATGGACGTAGTAATCTCGACCATGATACAATTATAGAAGGTAGCCTCGTCGACAGAACCTCCGCCTTTTAAAGACTTTTGTCGTTCGCTTGCTATCTTGCTCTGAAAATATTTAGAGCCCCCAACGAAGATTATGAGGCTACCTTCTATAGTTAATACCATGATTCCGACCATAGTTGAACTACAACAAGGTAGTCTCATTAGCTATGTTGAGTTCTCAAAAGAGAGCACCTTTCTCAAAGAGTCTACCTCATATTGTACCATGAGTCAGATATGCAAGCGCATTCTATTTTAAGATAGTGACGCTCTCAACTTTCAGAGAGCGGAGAAGAAAAATTACTTGCATATGGTAATTCAGGAGTTAGATTCATGGTATAACTGCACAAGGTAACCTCGTCAAGAGAGCCACCCTGTTTTTGGGACTCTATTTGTCAGTCGTTCGTCGAACGTTGAGGTTGGGTCAATGGTTGATGTATGTTTCTTCATTTTTTCTTCTTGAAACTAGACTAGAGAGAGAGAGAGCGCAAAATATTTAGAGTCCGTAATGTCGCTGACGAGATTACCCTGTATAGTTTTAAATAGAAATAAGCTTTGTGGCTCCCTTTTATTTTTATTGAAATAGGGACATTTTGCGGATATTTTTTCAGGTCACTGAGTCGTACCTTTTCGAACAATTTTGTGTTGTAAAATCTTATACTCATTTACGATACTCTTACAAAACTGCGTCTATATGTACATAATGGCATCATGCCCCGAACCAGCTGTCCCTTTCCCTACACTTACCACGTTGGACATAAGCGTATATATAAGCATGGCGGAAAACTCCATGAAAACTCGCTTCATCTCACTGCTGGCGATGATGCCGAAAGACGTTAGCACGAATATCCGTTCACTCCATAGGAACACATTTTCCCTGGAGGTCTGGGAATATATGCAGACGGTCAGTAATTGGCAGTTGCCATGATGGGACTTACAAAGAGACCCCTTCTGTGATTCGCCGACACGCAGCCATAAGTCACGCTGATAAGCATCACCAGGAATGTGAGCAATGCGGATATTATGAGGCTAAAGTACGACAACCCCTTGAAGGACTTCATGACGGAAAACGTGTTAATTTCATACTAGAAATAGTGGGTTTATCTTTGATAAATTATTCCATAAAACGCAAAGACTCACCGTCCACAGTCCGGCCAGGATACGCACCCACTTTGGCTTGCTCACGATGATCCGATAGAAGAAACCGTACAGCTGTATGGACAGGAAGCTGACGAAGAACTGGATCAGGCTGTAAGAGTAGTGTGACTCCAGAAAGTCCTTTAACGTCTTGCTGCAGGGCAGACGCATAGGGGTAATTGGGAGTCCGGTGAGACCGAGAGGACCACTAACCACCAACCACTGACCACTACTCACATCTCATTGACGGCAACGACCTGAATCTGGCCAATGATCAGCATCAGAATGGTCACTCCGTACGTGGGCACAACCAAGCTCTTTCGTCTCGATTCCGGCTGTTGGAACATACTTTGCTACTTTTTAACTTTTGAATTTAGGAAAACATCAAAATAAAGGCGGAAAAATAGATGCCAACTAATTGAATACCTAATACCCTTTGCCCTTCTCCCATCTCTAGAAGGATAACGAGTAGAATGAAATAGTGGTTGATTTTATTAGAGATTAAATAGGAACTGACTTCAAGCCTACATTCTAATCAACGTGACTAGCGCTTTAACTTAAATTTAAATAAACATTAACTAAAAAAATAATAAAAAAAAAGATAACTTAGTCCTAGACTACGACGGATTTTCCTCAGCTGTCTTTGAGGCAGCTGCTTCCGCATCATCCGTCTGGGAGAACTCCGGTAGCTGGGGCTTTTTATGCTCCCCGGATTGATCCTTTGTAGAGTCTCCATCCGGGGCAGGTGTCTGCTTCGACGGGTTCCTTCGACTGGGTAGAAGAAGCCCCTCCAGACCTCCCAGTGGAGCCTCGACAACGACGTACATAACATAGCACATCACAAGGGTGAAGCCAAAGGTCGCCCAAAAGTTGCACATCTGTGGAAATCGGGGTGCAGCGGATAAGTACTCTTACTTGTGGAGATTAGATCACGCCACACTTACCACGTCGTAGTCCGAGAAGTAAGTGTTCGATCGCACGCGCCTGTTGTTCACTTCCTGGATGAATATGTGCCAGATGTAGCCGGAATAAGAGAGCCTGGACAGGGGCTGCCACAGCGGCGAGGATAGAAAGCTGTTGGCAAGGCCGCCGTATCCCTGGACACAGGCGAACACCACCCAGCAGAGGGCCAGTGGCCAGCCGATGCGTGTCAGGGTGTAGAAGAGGGCTCCTTCCAGAACCGTAGGCGACTTTCCCAGCAGCTTCGCGTACGGGAACATGGCGAAGAGCGACGTGAAGATCATGGCCAGGCAGAGACCCCAACCAGCCCACACTGCCAGGCGGTTTAGGTGGAACTGCTTGCCGCGGACAAGATACAGGAAGTAGCCGAATAGAGTGCCCACCAACCAGGGAGCTGCATGGGTATGTGTGGCAGCGTATATCTTCTTTTGTACCTCAAAGTCCTGGCCACCGTCTCTGTGGGGAGCGAAGAAAGTGATTAGCAGAAAGCCGGAAGGCATAGTGACCAAGGCGAGCTCACTTGGCAAGGATTCCGTAGTCATTCGTCATGATGGTCGCAAAGAGGCAGGCGGAGAGCAGTAGCATGACCACCAGGACAGCTGCGGCGCCCTTCTTGCCCCACTTGTACAGACCGATCAGAATGATTGGCGATAGTAGGTACAGTTGCATGTCCACGGCCAGATACCAGGTGTGTCCGAGGCACTGAAAATCAATCCATTAATCATTTCGTAAAAGGGATAAGTGACCCAACTCACTGTCTCATTGGTGGCATAATTCTGCACGTAGAGCAGTGTCCAGTACCAGGTCTTCTTGCACACAGAGTAGTCAAAGAAGCCGATGTCATTGTACACTGGACCGGCGGCTAGGAGCGGCAGCACCTTCATGTATACGATAATGGCCACAGCCACGATTGGAGTGAGCCTCAGGTAGCGGTGCAGGTACATCAGTGGTACATTGAGTCTTCCCTTGCTCCTGCGGAATAGCGGGATAAAAACGAGCACCAGGGGATGCTATTCTGCATACTCACTTTTCCAGAGCGCGGAGACCAATGAACACGAGCAGCAGGCCACTGAGGAAGAAGAACGAGTCCACCGAGAAGTGAGCGAAGATAATAAAGCTGGTGAAGGGCTTTGACATCCAACGCAAGTTGGATTGCTGGTTAATGGAAAACGCCTTCAAACTCATGACGTACTCGTGGCCCAGTATCACCCAGATCAGTGACAGGCAGCGGATGCCATTAAGGCACTGGATCACATTGGGAGTCGACTTGGCA
>JAEIIU010044303.1:0-53808 GCA_018874675.1 Drosophila baimaii
GTCATGAATTGGTTTTACTCCGTTCCCGAAAATCCATATCGAGGCTAAAGAAGTTTCACTTCAAAAAAACGTTTCATTTTATGGTTTTATTTCCCTCGTTTTAAAAAGGCATTTTTATAAGGCAACAATCTGCGTGTGACATACGTTTTTCACATTTTCATCAATAAGCCCTCCACATATATATTATTTTCTTAGCCACAATAAAATATGGCCTGAAATGTTAGACAAATAAAAGGTAATAATACTTACCTACCAACTCCCTCTCTCCCCTTTGCTCTTCACAAGCTTTTCTCCCTTCTGGCAATTACAGAATTTTTCCTATTACGTTCTCCTTACTTTTTTTTATTATTTTTATTTACGCATCAAATTTTATGACAAATACTTGAAAGGCCCAAAACGGATTATGTGCAATTGGAAATTAAATTAGGAAATGGTGGCTGGGTGATGAGTGGCAAGTGGCACAAAAAGGGGGGCCAGAATCCGTTGTTGTATTTTTTTGGGGATTGGAAACGAAATCCAGAAATCCAAATCGAGAACTCAAGTGGCGGTCACAGTGGTGGGCCTTCTCCCCAAAAAAAAAAGAATTTTCGTACTCTGTGTGTTGTGTGTGTTATTGTTCGGTCTCTCGTTATTTTTTTCCTCGTTTTTTTTTTTCTTTTTGCTTGAAAGGGAAAACAAACATTTTAATTCCCATTGAGTTCCTTATGGAGCAATTTCGACTCGGCAGCAGGAAAATTGCGTTCTAATCGAAGCGAATGAGCAGGGTGCCTTAGCCTTAGCCGTTGCCTCTTCCTCCCATTAAAATGCATCCCTCAAGTGCTTCTTCGAGTTCTTTTTTTTATACGGGAATGTTTCACGAATCGAATTACAACAAAAGAAACAAACAGAAACACACACGAAGCAATTATATAGAACTTGATTCCTGGATACGGAGGTCTATCGCTTACGATTACAGTGAGCTTTGGGAGATGGAGGAATCTTAAGACTTCCTTTTGTATATTTCTAAGGGATGTTGGATATAAGTAATACAACATTTTTTTAAAGATATTTGTATACATATATATATTACCCGCTGCCCTAATTAAATTTAACAATGCTTGCTTTCAAGGAAATACTTTTGTAGTCCAATTAACTGCCTCCAAAGCACGCTTATGCGCCAGAGTGCATTCATCCCAAACTATGATTTTGCTTTCCTTTCTAAGCCTTTAAGAATAATAAAGTTAATAATAACTTTCCTTCTTATTAAAGCTGTATATTAATTATTTTAACTAATATAAATACTAAAAGGATATTACAACAAATGGAAAATATTTTTAAATTTAATTTTAGAATGTTTAATATATTTATTTTTGAATTTCCTTCTTTTCTGTAATTTCTTAGATAGTTTACTGTACTTTAAAGTGGACAATGGCATATGGCTCTGACCACCGACCGCAGGCTGAACCAATTTTCATAGAGATTGCAATTTAGCCCCCAACCTTAACTCCCCGCTGCCCCCTGTATACCACCGTTGCCTCCTTGCCAGCATTTTCTTCGCCTTTTGGCAGCTGCTGACGGAGTTGGGTTCGCAAACCTCAACCCATAATTAACTTGGCCAATGTGTACAGGCAACAGGCTACACACGGGGCCTCGAGAGACCCGTGAGGAGAGGGGGTAAGGAAGACGACAGGGTACTGAAGACAGTGAACGGAAGACAGTGAACGGAAGACAGGAGACAATGGACTTCGGACACATGACAACTAGTCCATGTAATACAATTTGCTGCAAATAATTAACTAAAGGTGGAGCTGCAGTTTGGTTTTAGAGTATGAAAATGCTATACACATTTATTTTAGTTAAGTATTGCATTATAAATTATTTTAGAAGTAATATTAAATCCTTTTTGAATTATTTAAAATTCAGCAAAACCCTTTTCACTTAAGAAATAATTTCCCTAATGACTTTCAACCATAATATCCTAAGATTAAATATTTATCTGCGACTTATTTGTTAGTTAATCAATAGGAAAATGTAATTAATTAGAATAAAACCCTGTTGCTGAGTGTCAATCCTAACGCTTTACCTTTCGGCCTTTTCTTACAATGCGGTTTCTTAACCTCAACGCAACTGACCAAAAGTCATCGTCAAACGTTTAGTGTGCGGCTTGTACTTGTATCTGTGTAAGAGCTCTTTTGCATGTGTGTGTGTGTGTGTGTGTGTGTTTGAGCCGCGTTTTCAGCTTCTTCTTTTTCGAGCTGTCTGTGCGTTGTCTCCCCTGAACTTGACGGACAGGCGCAGTCTTCTTTGGACTCCTTCTTCTGCTTCTTTGCGTTAACCCTCCACCGGCACACATGGATACCCACACCACCCAGCTAAGGGTACACTGAGAAAATTGTATACATTTAATACATTATGAGTACTATATAATATTAAACGAATTTATATAGATACAATGACATTTTATTTAAATTATGTTTATAGATAAACCGAAAATATTAAATACATTTACTCGAACTTAATTTATAAATAATTCCGCTCTTTATTATATATTCTTTCATATATCCTAAGTTTATATTAAAATAACTACGACAAGATAAATATTCAAATATAAAGAAAATGTACATAAATAATTCCCAGAATTATTATTATTAATAATAAATATTAATTATAATACTGTTTATAGAAGAAGATTAACAAAATATATGGATACATTTTATAAAGATGCTACAGAAATCCTTAGAGTTTGAAATCCCTTTGAAATGTTCTACAAAATATTAGATCAAATAATTTATTGCATACTATCAGGCTCATTTTCCAGAGATTTAAAAAACCCTATGATTTTAATAGCACTCTCGCTTTTTTTGGTTTTTTTTATAAAAAAAATTAATTGGGTACATAAATTAGGCAACGTAATTTTCACCTATACCTATTATAAATTAACAATTTATTTATAAAGTGTAGTAGCACTCTCGTACATCATATTGATCTAATAAAATACAAATTTCCCCTTATTTGTAAGATAAAAATCCTATAAAAAGTGGCAAAACGTATAGGATCTTATATACCCCTTTTCTCATAAATTTTTCTGTGTGTACCACTGACTCTTAGTGGTTTTCTTCTTACCAATCTTCGGTTACAATGCGTGAGTTGCAACAGCAGCGCTAAGAAAGAGGTAACAAACAACAACAAAAAAAAAGGTACAAGAAAGAGGAAGGAGAGATTGTCAAGGAATAAGTGGCAGATAAAGAAGAAGAAGAAGCAACATAAGAAGAAGAGGCCGAAGAACTCCTTTGGACCTTTCCGTTCCACTTGATTTCTTTAAAAACCCACTCTTATTGTTCTTTATTCGTGGTCGCTTCATGCATTAATTGAAGGTAGCTTCATTTTCTACCTGTATTTTGTTAAAAAAAAAAAACAAGCACATTTCAGGGAGTGAGGGTTGTTTTTTATTTTGGGCTTTCAAATAGTAAACAAAATAAAAATCATACGAGTTTTTGGAAGCCTTAAAATTATGTTACTAAAATTTTATATTCCTTAAATATATCATAATTAATTGTTATTTCCTTATTTTCATTATCCTTATTATTCTTGCAACTTCTCAGAACTTGGATGTTATTTTTCGACTCATTTAAATATAGAAAATATTAGTAAATGCTCATAAATAAATAAACACCTTCAATTCATTATATTGGCGCCTTGAAAATCATAATTCTTAGGGCAGACCAGTCTCAGATAGTTGGAGCCAAGACACCTTCCCTACCCCACCCCATCCTTCCTTGAGAGTCGTCAGGCCCACGCGATGTGCATAATAAATTCATAAGTTTACAAAACATGGCCCAAGGAATGGTAAATAATTTTAAAACAGATTTTCTGCTCAGTCCACGAAGAGGAACCTCCTTCAATGTTTATTGAATTTTTGATTTGGAGCCTCGCGGCATTTGGCGACACAGAAGCCGCCGATGATGGTTTCTCCAGACCCTAAACCTCTTCCCTCTTTTTCTACATAATAAGACTACTACGGACATGTCCCGGCGTCCTGCTACTGAAGACGCATACAAATGACCTTTGGGTAGTGCCATTTCCCTCAGGTGAACAGACTCGACTAGACATGCGTCTTCCTAAACTTTTATTTTTTTGTAGTAATTTTCTTGGCCAGAAAATACACGGAAAATCCGGCTTAATTATGTTTATCCTGTGTATAATGCCAGGCTACTTTTCCTTGAGTCTACATAATTATTGTCTTAAACTTACAGTATTTCTTGCATATTAATCGTGGCAGGAAGAAGGGGCCAGGAGTTGGTGGAAATCTCTTTGGTAAATTACTTATTTTTGAGGAAAGAGTTGCTTTAGGGCTTAGGTCCTTGGAAAGTCTTTAATCAAGCCATTTATTGTATGTTTTAAAATCTTATTACTAAAGAGTTTCCTGTTTTATTTCTATATTAAATTTTAAATAACAATTCGTACTACAAAATATAGACAATAAATATTTCTTAAGTTAATTCCAAGAGTTTGTGACTGAATAAATTCCTTATATAATCCTGAAGTTGAATGTCCTCTTTTAATCCTCTCAACTTAAGCCTCTTCCAAAGCCTTTTCTCTGTAGATTTCTTGGTAATTTGAATATAGAAATCGATTCCAATTCAGATTCTTGATCTCTTGATCCTCTGATTGAAAATCAAACCATAAAAAAAAACAAACTCAAAAGAAACTCGAATGAAAACAAAAACATCAGAAGCCGCTAAAGATTAAGAAGAGAACTGGAATCGGAGACTCCGAAGAATAAGAATAAAAAGAATCTAAAAAACGAAGAAACCAAAACAAGGTACCCGCCTGCCTTTTCTGAGGGGGATTACTTAAATTACAAAAAGATTAAGGCTAAAAAAAAGGTCTAAAATTAAGAAAATACACAAAGAAAAATTGAAAAGAAAGCAAATTAAATTAAAAGTATCCAGAAGAATTCAAAAATCATTTCAAAAACATGCCAGAATCTCCTCAAAATCGTGATTAGCAATTCTTCAAGGCACAAACCTTGGCAAAATGAACAAAGAATTGAAAATTAGAAGCGTGGGTGTGGTCACAAAGCCAAAAATAAATCAAAGAAAAGGTTTTTACAAACACAAAAAAAAAACAAAAAAAGGTTTATAGCTGCAAAGTTTCTTAGCTGTGAGCTTTTTGCCTGCCAATAAACGTGTTTCCAAGCAAACAGGTTATGTTAAGGGGGTTTAAAGAAGAAGAAGAGAAGGAGGAGGAGAAGAAACACAAGAAGGAGGCAAAGAAGAAGAAGAAGGAGCACTGAAGAAACGGCAGCCTAAGCAAACAGGCGACAAAAACCGCAAGAAGCGCGAGAGACCCATAGAGAGAGAGAGAAAGAGCGAGAGAATAAGCCAAGAATTGGAGACTTGAACTTAAAGAGCTTGAAAACCTGAAAGCCTCTCCCCCCCCCCTCCATTCGCGTAAAAGAAACTGGTTAAAAGTAGATCGTTAACAGCAATCTTAAAGAAGGGGTAAGAGCGGGATAGCAGACTCAACGAAGTTTCTTTAACTTCAAACTTGTTGCATGTCACTATCTCTCCCTGTCTTGATCCACTCCAGCATTGCCCCTCTGCGTAAGCCATCTCCTTCGCACGCTGCACTGCTTGATCGGCCAAAGCTGTTGTTGACTTGTTGCTGGACTTATTATTTTTTTCTTGCCGCCGCTGACTGGTTTTTCTTGTTGGCCGCCGCGCAAACACAGAAAACAAGTTTCTGGCCAAAGTCGCGGACAAAACGCCAGCAGATGTTCGAAAAACGCGCGGTAAACGCTTGAAAAACGCAACATGTTGCTGATGCCGCTCAGCGCTCAAGCGCTCTCTTTCGAACTCCCGCTCTCTGGCGCACTGTTAACTGTATGTTATTTGCGAATGCCTCTCCTCTCTCACACTTTTCTGTTATCCACAAAACAAATTTAAAGTTTGACCCAAGTTTTCTGTTAACCGCCGAATTTGACCCCGTTTACCTGTTAATCCTTCTGTTAACTTGTGTTTTTTTTTAGTTTATATTTAATATAATTTAATAATTAATTAGTATGGATTAACGATACTATCGGTTGGCCCCTGATTTGACAGAGCACTGTACTCACCCTGCAGACTTAACAGCACTGCAAAGTACCGCAAATTGGCAGTCCAAAACAAACGAAGCGATTGGCGGCAATTGCAAACAAGTGTTCAATTTATAAATTTGTTTTCTAAATGCAATACATTAAATTTAGAATATAAAGAAAGTGAAATAAGACTAGCTGCGTTTCTACAGCCAAAGTATTTGTTTAAAAGTCACGGTTTAATGGTGTATTGGCTTAAAAGTAAAGTGCGTTTTTTTTTCGTTTTTTTTTCTGTGTTAGTGTGTGTGTGAAGTGCGAAAATTCAATATTCGAATAAATAAGAAAAGTAAGAAACATAAAATTATATATAAAACAAGAAAATAGAATAAAGTAAAAAAAAATAGAATACTAAACTATAATACATAATGTTTGTGCGGTTTTTTAAAACATTATCTTGGAACTGTGATTTATGTGCATGCGTGTGTGTAGGTGTCACATATTGTATGTATGCATGCATGTGTCAACGACAAAACAAAGAAGAAGGATAAAAACCGACAAATACAGCTAATAAGCAAACCAAAAATAATAATAAGCAATAAATGTGGTTCCAAAATGCATGGCTAATACAATACATATACGCAAATAGTTTTAATTTGTCCATAAATTAATACGCAAATATGTATGTACAACACATGTACACATACATAGACAAACTAATTTCATCTCTTTAAATTTGCTGCACTGAAAGAAAATTTGAATGAATGCATAAGCATAAAAGTGTTTTAAATAACTCCAAAAAATATTGTCTAGCAAAACATTGCTGTTCACAAATAAAATGATGAGTGAAAAATTAAAATGCCATTGCAAATTTATAAGCAATGAAAAAAAAACATAATATGTAACAGTGTAGATTTTTCGACAGCTCAACGACAACTAACGGTAAAGCCCAGCTTATCGACGAATAGGAGGCAGAGAATACGCAAAATTGTGCAGCAGAAATGCATGGATAGAGATGGGAAGATAGCTAACACTGTAATATGTCATAAAAAATTATAGATTATTAACAACAAAATTAAGAACAAAAAAATTATTTATTAATATTTTCACCCATAATAATAAATGAATAAATTCATAAAAATTTTTTTTTTTTGTTTAGAATCATTTTACAATTTCCCCTTACATATAAATAGATCAATTTTGTTACATTTTGTTTTGAATTATTAAATAAATAAATAAGTAAACTTAAAGCATGGCATGTGTTACAAAAGAGAGACAGAGAGAGAGATGTCGAAGAGCGAGGTTATTAACATTTTCGAAGTTGCATCGAGTCGAGTTCCAAGCGCTTACAGCTGGTTCGGACAACATGTTGCCAGTGCCTTCGAACCCATGTTCCAACGACACACAACAGCAGTCTCTGTATCTTGTAGTTCGTTTTCGTTAACTGTATCTCGTAGTTCGTTTTCGTTAACCGTATTCGGAGGATAGCGCATCGCTTCGAGAAAGCGCGTCGCTTGATTTTTCCGCCGGGTTTTCCGCTGGTTTTTCGTGTGTGTGAGCGAGCCATAATAATAACAACAAAAAAATCGCATTGTTTGGCAACAACAGCAACAAATACTAAGCTTAAGGTATGAATTAAAGGCGGTTTAAAGACGTTTTAAAGCAGTTTTAAAAAAGTGTGTGTGTTGTGACTGGCAAGCAGAAATTGAAACTGGATTTTAATCATTAAACCAAAAGCCAGTAAAATCTAAGAAATTTAAAGAAACAAACCATGATGAAACCAAGTTAAAACCAAGGAAATATTCAAAGAAAATCTCTGCAATATCTCGTGAAAATCCACCAAAACCAATAACAGTTAAAACTCTGTGAAGAAGAAGAAGAAGAATAAGAAGTAGGTGCAAGGGAGAGGCGAAGACGACGACGCAGCATCTCAGCAGCAGCTGCGTCACCGCTTCATTAGTTTGCTCTCCCTCTCTCCCTCTCTGTCTCTCTTTACAATCCTCGATCGCGACGGCGTCTCTGACGTTTGCCCCTCTCTCTCTCTTCATATTCGTACACACCTTTACCTGTCAAACAGGTTTGCCTCAGTGTGTTTGTGTGTGTGTCTGTTGGTGTTCGGCGCGGTCGGTGTGCGTGTGAGTTTCTTGGAAGCCTTTCAAGCGCTTTTCTTACCTGTTACAACAATAAACAAAAACAACAAAACGAAATGAAGAAAAATAAAAGAAATATGTTGCCACTCTAAGCAACAACAAATATAAAACAGGAGAACTGTGTGTGCGTATGTGTGTGTGTGTAAGGCAGAGATGCAATTATAACTGTGAAACAGGAGAGAGAGATCAGCAAGAAATAGAGATCAAAGGCAAAAGCAAACAAAAAAACAAAAAGGAATTTGTGAAAAAAAAGAAACAAGTGAACATGAAAGGAAATGAAGGAATAAAAGAATAAAAATAATACTTAAAAAAAGAAAAATCAGCAGCAGTACTTAAAATCTTAAGAAATACGATATAAAAACAAAAAGTAAACTAAAATAAGACAAGAAATGTGTTACACTACACTTAAAGAAAGACATGGGATTATACAGTGCATAAATTATAAAGTGATGCAAAAAAGCATAAAAAACTGTGTTTAAATTTAATTTAAAACCAAGAAACCCCAGAAAACTAAACGTTAAACCTAATTAAATACTTAAACATATTAAAATAATTAATAAACATTTAAGAATAATACCCAAAAACCTCCAAAATAAATAACTAATCTCAGTCTAATATCCCCTCTCTAAATTTTTCAGTTATTCTTCTTCGTTTTTCGGAAAAGCCCTTTTAGAAAAGAAAAGTAAACTCCCAAATTGAAAATCGTGTGTTAAAAAAATCATATTTTATGTGGTGTTAAAAACAAAAACAATTCAACGCAATGGAGCGTTGCAACAGCAACCGTAAATACAACAACAACGATAACAGCAACAGCGAACGCAGCTAAAGAAGGAGACGCGGAGGAGAGCCGCCGTCAACTTACCGTTATCGAAGCCGAAGTTCAAGGAAAGGCGAGGAGCAGAGCTGGAGTAAATAGCAAAAGTTTTTTGTTGTTGCTCAAGACAAAACGTCAACTGCAGTTTTACCGGGAAAAACGGAAGCGGCGATAATAACCAAACTTTAGCAACAAAAAAACAACTAAAGAAAAACCTAGAATAGCTACTAGAAGTAGCAGCAGCAACTAAAGCAGCAGCAGCAACAACAAAAGTGACAAAAATGAGGCGAAAAACGGTCAAGACAGAGACAGCAGCAGCAATAGTCGGGAGTAGCAGGAGTGCGAGGAGAGCAGCAGCAGCGCCGCTAAGCATTTGGCACTTTTTTCTTATCGGTGAGTTTCTTTTACTTTGTTTTTTCTTTGCTTTGTTTAGTAAATACTGATAAGGAAAGGTCTTTAAATAATTTAAATATTATAAAAAGAAATTCCCAGAATTTATGTTTGCAAATATACCTTAATTTCTTAAACTGATAACATATTAAATGGAATTTTAAATAATCTTTATGTGTTGAATTATTGTAAAATATACCTTACAAATAGTCTTAAATTCTTCAGCAAATATTAACAAATTGTTTAAATTTGTACTTAACCTTCTATGACATTTTCCAGTCCCTTACTTTCCCTTACTTTACATTTTCATCACACGCATATCTTGGTGACGACACAAATCAATTAAAAGTTTCGGTTTCTCCCTTTTTTTGACTTCCCCTGCTTATGACAGGCACCCTCTTATATATTTTTTCCGCATTTTCCCACCCTATATCTCACCCACTCGATGATCATGGGATGGCTTTGCCTTGTCGCTTTGGCTGTTGTCACCTTGCAACGTCACTTTAGTTTTTTTGTTGGACTTTCTTCTTCCTGTTGTGCTGCCTTGACGTCAGCATAAAGTTTTTTATCTGCTGCTCTAGCCCTACACTTTTCCCCTTTTTTCCCACCTTTTACCCGGCCTTGATTTCCCCGCACCCCCAGCCCCGACCCTACTTTCTTTGTTTTCTCCCTCGCTCACTTTGGCTCCTGTCAATTGGCGGCATTTACTGTTCTTGATATTAAAACGGAACTTGAGATACAGTCGATATTCCATAAATTGAACTAGGGAAATATGTAAGCTCTCAATAGTTATTAAATTCCATAAATTGTTCAAAATATTTAGGAAAATTACGATTATAAAGGAATTTCGCATCTTTTCTAACGCTAAGTGGTACAAAAACAAAACCTACATATCGCCGTCTTCAAAAAAGGAGCGCTTAGGATTACTAAAACGAATCATACATATGTACGAAGATATTGTACAAAATATTAGGGAAATGTAAGAAATATTAAGGAATTTCTGTTTTGATCCGCACGCTTAGTGGTTCAAAAACAAAACCTACATATCGCCGTCTTCAAAAAAGGCGCGCTGAGGATTACTAAAACGAATCACACATATGTACGATGATATTGTACATAATATTAAGAAAATGTAAGAAATATTAAGGAATTTCTGATTTGATACCCACACTAAGTGGTACAAAAACAAAAACTACATATCGCTGTCTTCAAAAAGGGAGCGCTGAGGATTACTATAGCTTCTAGCTTCCTTTAGATGATTTGAACTATGGTATATCCTCCAAGTTTTTAGTAGCTCCTATCTTAAAGTTCAAGGTCCATCCTGTGACTTAACTATCTCCCTTAACTATCCCTAAAAAGTAGAAAATTCACCTAAAAACCAACCTAAAATTGGTATAATAAAAGGAATACCTACTGTTCCCTCGAAGAAAAGTGGAACAAATATCAAGAGTAGGTGGAAAAGCTGGCGGCAGCAGCAGCAGCAGCATAAGGCTATAAGGGAAAACTTTACTTTGGCACGCTTCACCAAACTTTGTTCCCTTCTTCTCTCATATACAAGTTTGCTTACAAAATGCTTTTTAATACTTAAAGAACCCACCACGGAAAGCGCGTTGAAATATCAAAGGCCTGGGCTTAAATTTAAATGTGAATTATATCCACTCAGTCGGGTAAATCGGTCAAGGGAACTCTCTCTCCTCCTCCTAAAAAGGGGGGAGCGAGCAATTCCTTTTTATTAATTTGTCTGTGATTAGTCGTCGCGCCCCTCTTCCTTTGTGTTTGTGTGTGTGTGCCCCTCTAAAGATATATTGCACCATTAACTTTATGGCGCTTCCCCCTTTCCGCTTGCCACTTTGAGTGTGCTTTGTGTGTGTGTAATCATTTAATAAATAAAACGTGTTGATTTGACATCTTAATTGGGCCTTTGACACGCGTTCTTTTTCGCCGTAATTCCCATAGCTTTTATAGAGGAAACACTACAGCCACTACTACTACCACTGCCACTCGTAAAAGTTCACTCTCCTCAGCTTAACTGTCAACGCCTCGGAATCAAAAGTCACAAGATTCAGAAATCAATGAACTCTTGACGGAGGTTTTATTTTGTTTTGGCCTGAGGCTAGCTTCTTGGGAATTGCTCAACTCGGGGGCATTATTAGATTTGATGACAGGCGGTCGAGGGGCGGTTGAGGGGACATTGGCATTAAAAACACATTAAAAGATTAGCGAGGAATAGGAAAAGTGCGAGGCCCTTTCGGCTTAAGGCGAATAATTAGGAAAAAGTGCGAAAAATAAAAGGAATATCCATTTCGATGTGGGAAAATTCATTAAGGCTTGGCTGGCAGTCCTTATTCCCTTAACGCCTTGAGTTGAGGCCAGGATATATCGTATATCGTTTCGTATCAGTTAAAAATATCTTTAAAAAAATCCCTTTTTTCCCCTCACACTTTTCCTTAGTTTATTTTTACGCAGCGTACTTGTGATGTCCTTCTGTGCTCTTTCTTTGAATCTCTCCACATTATTCCCCGTTGATCCTTGAAGTGCCTTCCAATTTGGCTGAGTTTTCCTTGGAATATCCTGTGCTGTATGTGTGTGTGTGTGTATGTCTGCACTGAAATGCTTAAGGAGAAACGCAGGATATTGCTTGAGAAGTGCTTGAAATGTCGTTCTACCTGTCTCTCTTTCCCTCACTTTGGCCAGGGGGACTGTTTATAACAATTTGTGTGTGCGAGTGTGCGAGTGTGTGTGTGTGCGTTTTCTTTGGGGTTTTATGTTTATTTTCTTGCCTTTGGTTTTTATTTTCGTTTTGTAGCTTTGTTTTATTTATGCCTTCGTTCGTCGTTCGTCTACCTGCTCACTTTCTTCTGTCTTCCTCCTGCGCTTCCCTGCGTTTTCCCTTTGAGTTTTCCACATTCATTTCATTTCCTGGCTTCTACCAAGTGCCAGCCGCCGCCGGCGTCGTCGGCTCCTAAAACTTCTTTTTCCCCTAATTTTCCCGCCCATCCCTTGGTTTTTCCCACTATCTCCTTTTCGTCCGCTTTGCTGTTCGTGTTTTTAGCGCGTGAATTATGATTGTGGCTTAGTTTTTCCCACTTTTCCGGAGTTGTTATTGTCCCGATTGTTTTTGTTATTTTTTGGTGCACTCGAAGATATAATATTTTCTTATTTTACAAATAGATTTTATAGACTAAAATGTTAATAAACCTAAAAGGGGGGGTTGAAATATTGAAATTAAATATTTATGAGCTTAAATTAAATATTTTTCTTGCCAAATTTGTTATATTTAATCATAATTCAATATGTTTAAGAGTTTTCTCCCAATATTCTCGGTGTATGGCATATCCTTTTCCAGACACACACAACACCCAGCACACACAGCCTGTGGCAATTCACCTTTTTCTCCCTTTTCGCTACCGGAAAATACCTGCAACTGCTGCAACTTTGAAATTAAAATAAATTAAACAAATATTTTGTTTGTTTCAAACATTTTTTACGTGCTAAATTCAGCGACGTGTGCGGAAATGTGTGTTGCCCCAAAAAATAAAGAGAGAGAGATAGGGGCTAGTAGTAGCAACAGCTGCAGCTGCAGACACCGGAGTGGAAATGAGAAACGCTTTTCCAGCAGCACTGGGGAAATTTATATATATATCTTTATATATATATTCAGAATTTGCATTTGCAAAATCAAAGTTGGATTGCATGGAAAAGTGGCAAAGGGTGGCAGCGGGATGGAAAAAGGATAAAAAGAGGGAAAGCAACGGCCAGAGGCAGTGGCAAAGGGGATTTGGATTTGGTTTTAGATACAATAAATTGGTTTAGTTAGCTGGAATTTCAGTGTCTGTTGTGGAAATATTGATAAGCAACAAGAAAACAAAAAAAAAAGGTAAAAGATAAATAAATAAAGGGAAAGCCAAAGACGGACGAACTAAAGTTTGAAAATGTTTCAAGAATTTCACAGGAATTGTTATGGAAAAATGGCTGTGACAATTCTGGTTGAAGAGGCATTCATTTTGGTTGAAACCAATAAAATGTTATTGAAATTAAAAGAAAAATGCTATGGAGAGAATGCCACATTTCTGCAATAAAGATAGGTTTTGTATCTGATATAAATAAATATAGGAAACAAAATTAAAAATAAGGAGAACAGTGGCTTAAACTTTACAAAATGAAACAGTTTATATTTTTCTAAGAGTATTTAAACCTTGCATCATGTTTAATAAAATAGTTATATAAATCCCCTATTTCAGCCGCTGCCTGACTTTGCTACCAACTATCTAACCCCTTTTAATCCGCATCATCTTTTTCCCTCCGAAAAAATATCCTTTAAAGTTATACTTCCCATTTTTTGCTATTGTTTAGCTTAATGCTTTGGCAGTTGGAATTTATAACTAGCATATGCATTGAATTTATATCTCCCTCTGTGTCGTGCTTATGCACTATATATTCTCTCGGTTCTTCTCATTTTTTTTTGAGGTGGGTGGCAGCTGTTTAAACAAACCAGCGAGTGAGAATTCCTCAACATTTAAATGATGTGTTGGCTCACACAAACACACACACTCGCGCTCAGATAACGAGTCGGACACAATAAAAATTCAATAACATTTGCTGACTGACTGCTGATGACGAAGTTGGTGCGAGTTTATAGTTTTTTTTGTTAACCCCTGAACGACCTCGTCATTGGTTTTGGTTACAGAAAAATTTTCGCCAACATTTGCAGAAAATAAATGTATTTTTCTAAAAATTTTTAGCCCTTTTTTGTTTATATATTGCACGTTTTTATCACAGCTCCGGCAATGATTTTTATTTAGTTGTTTTGTTTTTATGTTTTTTAACAGAGCAAGCCAATTTATTTATTCTTGTAAATATTTCCATGAAGCGTTGATAGTGGAGAGCCAAAGAAAAAGACAGCTGCTGTTGAATATCAATTAATATTCAATGATTAATCTCTTATTTATTGTAATTGTATTTGTTTGTTTGCATTCCAAATGCAGGTGGCTAGAAGCTAAAGCTAAAGAATAGCTAAACTGACTCACCACGACTGGCGAATATTAATTAATTTGTATTTATGGCTTTTACGCTTTGAGTTGTTTTTGCTTATTTATATATGTATTTGTATTTTTCTTTGCATTCCAAATGCGTTGAAGCGCTGGAAAAACGCCTGACGTGATGGCATTTCTTGACCAACTTGCAAAAAAGCGATTGTCACGCCTGAATTACCTGTGTGCCTGTGCCGCACCTCCGCGGCGCTGCTCACCTTTCCCTAATTGAGTTGGCTACTGGAATTGGTATTGAAAACGTAGGTAGGGGGAAGACATTTTGGCATCATTAGCATTAGGCTACTTGATGATGTCCAGTGGTTTTTGCTGAATTTCTCACAAGAAATTCATGACTTTCGGCCATCTTCGAGTGGCAGCAGCTTTGATATTAATACTCTTATACAATTCGGTGAGGTAATTAGTCAAAAAAAACCCAGAATTCCATGAATTTATTTACCTCTAAATTCGAATTTTGCGTTATTTTAAGCTAAAATCCCCCAGCTTTTTTGGTATTGATACTCTTATGCAATCCTCACACAAATATTAAATGAAGTATTTAATCAAAGAGCTGGGAATTATGATGAATTTATTTATTTGCCATTGAATTGGAATTTTTGTTGCATGTTTTGGATTATTTTAACCTAATTTCAAATTGATTTTGTGTTGTATTTTATAGCCATAAGCTCTTTATTAGAGCTTAATCTATGGTACTATTTTTAATAAATAAAATAACTACTAATGGGAATAAATAATAGGAATATGTGGTGATAGGAGTAATATAAATGAAAAAAGAACTTAATAATAATAGGAAAAAAATTAGAAATTGATATGGTTTTATTTTGTATAAGCTTAAGCTCCTTATGAAGGCTTAGTATTTCTACAATTTGAAAGAGAATAATTAGAACAATGATGGAAAAACATATTTTTCTTTATTTTATGCAACTATATAAGTATAGCTTATAACTTTAAATATAATATATTTTAATATTATCATATTAAAAGTAAATAAGTTATTTATTAAATTTATGAACTACACAAAGAGCATTTTACATTCGCTCAACTTGTAGGTTCTTTTGTGTATATTTTTTTTGGCTTTCGCCTCACTTATCTCTCCCCCTTTCAGCGTGTTTTTTCCACTCTTTTTTTTGCCATGCTGTTTTTATTTATACATATATATACAAATATATATATATAATTCTTTCTTTAACTGCTTCAACTGCCCACTCAAAGTCGTGGTCTTTTCTTTTTGGCGCTGTTGCGGGGCTTCTGTTTGCCGATTTCTGTCTGCTCTGCTTTCGGCTCTCCCTTCTGCCTTTTGTTTGGCTTCTTTATTGGAGATTGCCTTTTGCTCCACGCTTTCAAATGAACCGGCGAGGGGCGAAATGGGGAAAAAGGGTGTAGGGAGTGGGGAGTGGGGTATTTTCTGCTCTAATTTGTATGCGTAACATGTCAAAAATCGTTGTGGTCAATACACTGATTGCTTTTGCATGTATCTGCATCTCAATCGGAGAGTCGGACTCTGAATCTGGGGATCTGTATCTTTTTCGGTATCGCTGTGTCGGCGGGAGTATCTCGTACTGAATAAACGTATCGGTAGCCGAGTATCTGTATCTGTGAGTATCTGTATCTGAGAGTATCTGTTTCAGCTCATTGCGGCCGCTTGCACGTTTCATGTTTCGCTGATGTATTTATGGCCGACTTTTTGCCACTGTTTTTTTTTTCTCCTGATTGGAGTTAGCGGGTTAAGTGAGCAGATACTGAGGGTTTAAGGGGAAGGGAGGTAAAGGTTTGGTTTGGTTTGGTTTGAGTAAGGTTGATAAGAGTTGTTAAGGCAAAGTATCTAGGATCAAGCAGGTTGAGTTTGGGTATGAAGAGGGTTTTTTCTTAGCTTTTGCTGGATTTTTTCGGGTACTTTATGAGCTTGCAGAGTGCTTAAGTAATTTATTAGACATAACACAAATGAAACTGGCATTCAATGAGTTTATTTAACAATGAATAATTCATTTTTCTCAATAAAATACTACAATTCATATTAATGTTCAGTTTGTGTGTAAATTTATTATAATTTAAAGTCTATCTATTACTTTATTCTGTTATAAATTTCATTCTATTTCATTTTGGCACCATTTTCATTTAATTAATGATGCTTAAGCAGCAGTTTGTCTTTATTATATCAAGTTGTGTGTCTAATATGAACAAATGAGTGAACAAATACCAGAAAAGAAATAAATAATCCACAAAAGAATTTTCTTTTGATGATAAATATCTTTATTTGTATTCTTCCCTTACCCTTTTCTTTGAAAAATATAATAATAATATTTTCCAACCCCCTCCTCATCTAAATAAATAGATTAATTAGACCTCCGGCATAGAAAATGTTTCAATTTCACAGTCAGTGCCGTAAGGCATAACTCTATGGGTATTATCCCTTACCCCCCCGCTGGTACGAAACCTCATAATGATCGTTTAGCACTCGAATTTGTTCACAATCGCTGAGGAAAAGAACAACACAAAGGCTGTTGCTGCGGAAAACGGTGCAAAGTTTTCCCCAGTGATTTCAACCCTTGCTGGAAAAATCGAAGACACGGAAATCAGTGCATCCCTTAAACCTGCTTTCGAATGCAATCCCCTTTGGCTCAATCCAATCCAATCCTGTACTTTTGTTACTTTTGCTTGGTTTCTCAAGCATATCAATTCGCTTTTTTAGGGTTGTGCATCTGTGAAGTAAAAGGGGGGTTTTTTTGGGGGGTGGAACAAGGGAACCTCTGTTGCTGCTGTCTGAGAAAAAAAAAATGCAAAAGCAACATTGTAGAAATTACACAAAATGAACTGTGAAAACCTTTTTTGTGAAACGCATTTCCTTTTTCCACCGTTTAAATCCTGGCGCACAGCAGGGGTTGTGCAGCCTCCCCCCCTCACCTCGAAACCTCACCCACTTTTTGACACGCCCATTACTGCTGGAGGAGTCGGTGTCGGTGGAGAGACAGAGAAAAAGGAATATAAAATTTTACGCTATGCAAAACATTTTTCTAATCAAACATTCCATTTCATTTGGCTTCCAAGGGTGGCTTTGCTTTTGTGTTTTAAGGGTTTTTGTCTTTCGGCCACAGTTGAAGTTTTAATTTCGTCTCAAGTGTAAAAAATTCATTTGCAATCCGGATGCTGCCTGCCGCCGCCAGGCTGTCATCCCAAGTCAACCCCAAACTCCAAGCCAACCCCCGAAGAGCTAAAGATTTGTAATGCTCATTTGGCTGACAGAAATTAAGACTCGTTGAGGGCACATATACATGTACATATATCTGAACAAATAATAAATTCTTGAGCGGGAAATTAAAAAAAAAAATATTTATGTGCAACCCCCACAAATCGATCAACCCCCCAGTTTTTCTTTTTGGTGAACCGAAAGTGTTTTATTAATTTCACTTTGCACTCGAAATATATTTTTATTAAAATTGATTTCACTACGGAATCAAACGAGGGGAAACACAAATGTAAAAAATTGCATTTGCTTATTTCCATTTTTAATCATCGCTGCAATATTTTTTCTATCCATTGTTTGTCGTCTGCATTTATTATATAATACTCATTGCACTCGGGTGTGTCCCCCGTCTCCCAACCCTTGGCTATCTTTATTTTTTATTAAATATTTTTCCTTTTATTATTTTTTTTATGCCCGCTTTCGTTTTCAATGGGAAAAAAATGTGTATTTTTATTGAGTTTCATTGAAGCGCATGAAATTGCAATAAAAGTCTATGAATGGGATAAAAACCAAGCTCTCTCGCTTCCCAGTCTCCCTCTCTCTCACCCTCCTCTATACTTGATAATTTTGTGGAATTATAAATGGAAATATACACAGAGCAATGTGCTTTTAATTAAAAACTTTAAAGTTTCTTTAATCAGTGGGAGAAGAGGCTGAAGAGGTAGAGCGGGGGAAGGAGAGTTCAAGTTGAGGGTTAAATTAATGCTTTTTTGCCGCAAGACGCGGACGCGGAAGAACAATATGAAGCGGCAGCAAATTGGGGTTGGTGAAAACTTGGTCCAATAAATTAAAAATGAATTATGAATGCGTTAAATAATTGTTAAGCTCTGGGTTTAAAGATCAAAATGATTAATGTAAATTACGGGCCGGATAAAAGACCAATTAATGTTTGTAGTTGGGTGAAAACGGAGTACAAATAAGGTGGAATTAGAAGAGCAAATAAATTAAAAGGGATTGCTAGATATATATTTATTAAATCCCTAAATAAAGTGTAAGTCTCTCTTATTTAGTGTAACATTATCCTTATTAATTTAATTCATTAAATACCCAATTTAGTATTCCGTTTGTATTTTTTTCTTGAAGAAAATCTGCTCTGTTTCCCATTCACTGCCCAAGTGCTTCTTATTTTTCTCTCGTTTACATTTAATTTGCAAAATACTTCACGGTCGCCACCCCCCAAAAAAAGAGAGCCTTGAGAAGAAAGCTTTAAAAATTCTTATTTCTCCTCGCTAATCACCTGCCAAAAGTGGAAAAGACGCTGACAAATGATGGTTAACCCTCCCATCCCTCCTAAATTTGTACTTCATTCACTTTAACACTCGCCCCCTCTTCCCACTCCTTTTGCTTTTCGAGTGTCAAGTTCTTTAAAAAATAAAATTAATACCAGAGAAAAAAAATATACAAATAAAATGAGTAAAGCAAATAAAACGCAATGAATTCAATTGACAAGCGAGGGGAACGGGGGAAGATAAAGGAACTGAGGCAAAGAAAAAATCAATTTCCAGCGAAAATGTATGCGAAACATTTTTTCGGCGCCAATTTGACTTGACTTTCCCGTCTTTCCTCCTTTTGTCTGGCAATGAAAATGTGCTTGTAATAATAACTTCTAAGGGTGCGAGTTTGGGGGGAAATTTTGGGTTAGCTTTTGCGGCTATAGAAAGCAAAATTCAAGGACAAACAAACAGAAAAGTGAAGTCAAACAGTTTTCTTCGTTTTTTTTTTGTTGGTAGCTCCCAGACTATATATTCCCTTGTACGCGATTTTCTTTCGCTTTTCGGGTTGGCAAACATTTTTCCCTTCAGGCCTAAAAGCAGGCATAACTCTGCTTAGAAGTTCTAGGCTGTATTTTCCAGCCTGGCTTCTTCGTTTTTTAAGTAATTTTCATTACACTTACCTCAAGGCGGAGTATGTGCACTGGAAATTAAATCTACAGTAAAGTTTTGGAGTCTACAACTTAAGATTTTGATATGTTTTCCAATTAGGGGTATTTCCTTAGCTTAAAACTCTCAAAGAACTTATTAAAAACAAGGATTTACCACAGGTAATACAATGCATAAGATGCGTAACGGCATTTCATTATTTCCTTCTTCTTCTATATTTACCTGATACTTTTAAAAGGATTCTTGACTTGATATGTAAGGATATCTGCCCTAAAAACCTATGTTCTTCCTTTATGCTCGTCATTGATTATTTCCACAGTGTAAATCCCCCCTCCTGAAACGTGGCAACTGCTCTAGCAGGCCTGCATAAATTTAGGAATGGTTCGTGGAAGGGAATTTCAGTTTCTGCTTAGCCAGCAATAAATTTTAAAGACGCCTCCAGGGCAATTTTAAAGCCTAATTTCCATTTTTTGGCACAGAGGGGAGGCGAAAGGAAGGTAAAGCCAGGTGGAATCGTGGGTAAGGTCTAATCTAAGTTGGAAAACTTTTTGCCTATATACCATGGAGTCGAGTCGAAGTCAAAGAGACGGGAGAAATGGAGAGGAACTACTTTGCGTAATTATGTCAATTGCCATTAGGGAAATTTGGTAAAGAAAATACCCCTAACTCTAAACCAGGCTATTTAGCCGCCACCTCCTCCTCCTCCTCCTTGTTGGCAGTCATCGATATGCCGGCTTTCGCCCAAATTCTGCCCGTCTCTGTGTTGTGTTGTGTGTGTGTGTCCTTTGATTTCAATCTGGCGTAGGAATATGTCTTTGTCTGCTTTTCTAAATGGAAAGCCAGAGGGTTGTTGGTTGCTCAAGCCAAGTTTCAGACGGGCGGGTGGTGTGGTGGGTTCGCTAACCAGCATAATCCTTAACACTCCAAGGACGAAAATCGCTGTTGCGTGCCCCAAAGACATTCCAGCCAAAATACGCTTAAATAGTGCCACAAAATCAATCAAAAGTCAGTTTACGATAACAGGGCTGTGGCGGGGGGGAGGGTGGTGGAAAATGGCTGGGTTTAATGGCAGGGATAAACGAAGAAGCGAAGCCTGATTAACAAACGTGCCACCAAAACGTTTGTCATTAATTTTGCACATAATTGAAAATTGATTACACACGCGAAAAAAAAATGAAAAAAGCATAGGGAGAGAGAGAGGGGTGTTGGGAGGTGAAAAATATTCACTAAAGTAAAAAATAAAATTTACCTTCAAGCATTACACCGTTTTTTTGCGAGTGAAAGCTTATTAAATATGAATTAATTTCAATTAATTTGTCATTCATGAAAGAGCTTCACTATCTGTAAATCCCTCTCTGTGTGAGGTTTATACCGACTTTGATAGGGTATATATATGTGATTTTTCAGATATAAATACATGCTAAAAGATATATTTAATTTTTGGTTGAAAATTGAAGTAAAAGCCAGGGAAAAAGTATGCTATTAACGTCTAAATGTAATAGATTTATGTAAGAAAATATTTAGTAAGTTAAACCAAGTAAAATATTTAATAAAAACATTTATTAGGGTATTCTCCACTTCGATTTCAAACGAAACAAAGCAGCTTTGCCGTTAAATTTCATAAATGAAATGCATTTTAATTAATTTTGCACAATTTGAAGCGTTTGTCAGAGTCTGTGAATGTCCTTCAGCCACTCCTGCCAATCCCTACTCCTCCAGCTTTGCTGTGTTTGTCAATGTTTACATAAATATTTAATAGACCAGATAAATTTCAATGAATTGACTTTGCGTAACACACACACACACTAACGACGGGGTGGAAAATATGTATGGGGGATAAATGAGTATGGTTTTAGCCTTTTTAATGCCAGACATAAGCAAATTAATTTATTTATTATTGGCAAAAGATAAAACGTTGTCTTGTGTTTGTTGGCAAATTATTTATAAATAATGCATGTTACACAGCCATATCCGATCGCATTTCGATTCCACTTTTTAGCCTTTAATTTTGCGTTTAATTAGAAGTACAAATTTATGCCTGTTTTTTTTTTGTTCAATTATTTTTTCGAAGCACAGAGAATAATTCAATTATGCCAGCTGAAAATGGCCAAAGAAAATATTCCAAAATTATTTATACAAATTCCTTTTGCCGGTTAGTTTTTTATTTGCGCAAAATTTAAAGTGAGCAAAGCCAAAGCCAAAGCCAAAAACTGTGTGCATTTTTTATGGGCGAAAATAATTGCCAAAAGCTTTAAAGATTTGTGTGAATATTTAATATATTGTACTATGTGTGTGTGTTCAAGGTTTTATGGGCAAATGGTTTTAATACCATTTATTAGGTCACTTAAATGGCTACCAGAGTTAAATGAAAATGTATTTAAAATATTTAAAATCATTTCGCTTGATTAATTAGAATTTATAATCCAGCAAAAGGTCTTTTAATAAATTCTAAATTAAATTTTGCCCCCATAACAATAGCCTTAAAGTGAAGTTTGTATGAAATGTACAAGATTTCATCAAATAAAATATGAATTGAGCCACAAGAAAAAAATAAAGCTGGCCACAATTTGGCGGTTTTTATTATTATTGTTTAATTTATGTGCTCTTTTACAGCAGAGCGTAAAAAAAATATGACACTAGAATGCTAATTATTCATTGGTGGTAGAGTTTTTTATGCCCCCAGCGATGCGCGAGTGATAAAAAGCGAAAAACTTTACACTTTGCTGTCGAAGAATTAATAAACACAAACACGAGAGAACTTTTACTGCAATAATCGTATCTGAAATTTAAATTTTGTTCGTAGTTTTTCCCTATTTCCCTATTGTTTATTGAAGGAATGTGTAAATATTTAAGCGATTTTTCGGGGCGGTGCGTTGACGTGCCTCACCTTCTAATTACGGGCAGTATAGGGTGGCCCACTTCTTCACCATTCCGCTGCTCCATACGTTACCAATCTCAAATGAACTCGAACTTTGGGCCAAGACTTGTGCTGGCCCGCTGATGCGAGAGAAAGCAAACAATAAACAAAAGCATAAAATTGTCGGTGTAAATGGGGTTTATTACAAAACACACACACACACACAAGCACTTGGGTTGGAGATAGAGAGAGGGGAACCCCATAGTGCAGCTGTCTGAGCGGAAAAACGGGAAAAGGTGTGAAAATTAAGGGCCAGCGCCCAGCATATGCACCTGGCGATTAGAGAGGTTAATTTTGTAAAGAATTTGTGGATTAAATCTCACATAAAGTCATATTTGTTGTTAGATACATTTTTATTTAATTATGTGCGTATTTCTTAGAGTATTTTTCAGTTGAAAGTGCTATAAATGAATAGAACATTTTAATATTTTTGTCTAATAAATTCTAAAAGCAAAAATATTATTTAAACCTAATAACAATCAAAGAAAACCCTTTTAATTTAATTTTCAACAAACAAAATCTGAGCCATGGGTTTAGCAACACTTGGCATGGCAACATGTTTCAACATGTTGCCCCAGTTAACAGTCGCCTAACATTCGAGTACAGTCTACTTGCAACATACACTGTAATCAGCAAAAGGTAAAGAACTCTCTGTACGTGACTTGCGCTTGATTTATAACTGTAAAAAGAATGTCACAAGCGAATAAATAAATAAAATAAGCGACGAAGGAGGAGGGGAGAAGGAATAGGGTGATGTGGAGGAGGAGGCGAGAAAAAGAGGAGGAGAAGAGGTAAAGTGTCGTAAGAAGTGGCTCAAAGAATCAGTGGGAAAACGGTAGTTGTTGCTGCTTTATCACCGAAGCATTGCGAGAAGAACGAGAACTGAAGACTGGAGAGTCTCTTCAGCAATCTCTTTCCCCCGCCCGAGTGACACTTAAAAACTCATTAGCAAACGAAAAAAAAGGCGGAAGAAAAAGGCAGAGAGAGAGAGACGAAACAGGGAGAATAGGAAACGGAATCCGGCTAAATTGTCAACTTGTTGCGCCAGCCACGCCCACACTCGGACAAACACAGCCGCAAACACGCCCAATCATAACGCCTATAAACCGCAAAACAAGAAAAACAACAAAAAAAACCCAAAGAAAAACAAAGAAAAAACTAACAAAAAGTGGCAGAAGCCGTCCAACAGCTGCCTAAAACAGTTGGCCAACAGTTTAGTAAAAGCCCATTTCTCCACCTCTTCAATATTTATACACTTTTCCAGGGGGGGTCATGATATGGTAGGGGAAGCATTTTATTACAGTAAATATTTGTTATTCAACATTTTTAAAGATTTTAAAAGATGAAGCTTTAATTATATATTTTAAAATTATTTTTAAGGCATTTTGTTAAGCTTTTCTTGTTTAAGGAGAAAGAAAAAAATAATTAAATGGGGTCTTCCTATGTAATCAATGGTTCAATTAGTAATAGTAATAATTGGGCTTTTATTTTATACACTTTTAGAAATGTAAAGAAGCTGTCCCTTCATCACGCCCTATATAATCAAGTGTTGAAGCAACCAATTCAATTTCTTTTAAAATAATCGCAACTACTTAAGTTTTTCAACTTTTCTAGACTTTCTTATGGTTTAAAATAATACAACCTTTAACTTTTTAAACAAGAATTCTACATGAAAGGGTATTAAATAGTAAGCCTTTCTTTATTTTTAAAATTTCCGTATGAACTTCTGCCGTTTAAGGGCCACCAATGCTAAATCCACTTGTCAAATGCAGGCGCACAAACAGCAAATGAAAAAACTGTGTGGTGGAAATATAGTATGAAGCCGGGGGAGAGCTCCAGCTGTGAACTGGACAGAGAGAAGATCACAGGGTATTAAGGGAATGGGGGAGAAGTTGTTGGAGAAGAGCTGAAGAGATGCGACGCTGACATCTCCGCCTTACCAGTGTCAAAACAAAACTATTTATTTCCCTCACTTGCCGCCGCGACAAAGACTAAGAGTGCTTGCCGCAGTTCCCACTTTCTACCCTCGCAACATTTCTTTTTTAAATTGCGGCGACATTGAAATTAAATTGTCTGTGTTGCAGTCTCAAAAAAAATGAGGGGGAAGTTGAAAAAAAGAAATAGCACACAAATGCATGGCCGAGTGCGGCAATGAAGAATTATTTGAAGAGTCGACAAAGATCGTATCTAAATGGCCAACTTGGCTATTTTAGAGAACATTTAAAGCGTGAATTCAAATGGCTTTTGGGTAATAAAAGATTGGAATGAATTACTATTAATATAAGCCACGCCTAAGTATATTAAATAATATTTTATTGGTTGACTTTAGCTTATAGTCAATATTTAATAAATATTTATAATTAACTTGCTTTGAAGATAGAATTTTCTAAGCGTGTAAATTAATTCCAGCAGCAAGTAAGCTTAACTTTTAGGACTTTACTGATTTTGGAGAATTTCCTGCCAAATCCTGCCTAAATGAAAAATGTAGAAAATTCAGAAAAATAGAGGCAACCAGCAGCGGCAATAAAGCGGCTACAACCTACAACTAGAAACTTGCAACTTGTGTTGCTGCCGCCGCCGTCGCCGTCGCTTACTTTAAGTGGCTTTTCTGCTGCTGTGGCAAAATAACTGGAAAAAGCATCAGCAGCCAGGGAAAACTGATGGCAGGGAAACTAGAGGGAACCAGTGGGGGAGAGGCAAGGCAGAGCTGTAAAAGAGAAGGAGGATGAGAAACAGCAAAATTGACAAGCGCAACATTGAAATTGCTACAATGACAAACTGCAATGTGCAGCAGGGACGGCGGGTGTTAGCGTTGTGGGAGGGGGCAGCTGATGCACTGCCACTTGACAGAGACGAATGTTGAATGCCTCGGAGATGGGCAGGCAGCATATAGAGGTAGAGGGAGAGGGATAGGGCGGGCTGCACGTGCGTCTGTGCCACACAGACATTTAAATATAAACCGAAGATTGCCACAGATGCTGTCGGTGCACTGGGAAAAAATAAATGTATCCAACATTTTGGGGTGAAAAATATTTAATTAAATGTAGAAAACAAAGATAGTTGAATTCTTTTACCGGAAATTTAAAAAAAAACAGCTTAACATTAATAATAATGACACAGAAAACTCTCATGAGATTTAAAATCAATTAAAACGCGTCCCAAAAGTATGCCACAAAATGTTACTACACCAATTTTGGGTGCTTAAGTATGTTGTTGAATACTTTAAAGCATTTTTAATTAAGTATTTATTTTTTAAAGTTAATACCTTTGGCATTAACATATATATTTCATTATTTTCTCCGTGTACAAGATTGAAAAATCTACACCAAGCTGCTGAGATCAGGGGCGGCATGCCAAGAGGGGGCATGCGAAGGGGGAGATCTCTCTGAGTAGGTAGCAGGGCATGTTTAATTAATGCAAAGTAAATAAGAAAAACGAAGGAGACGCCAGAGGAAACCAACGAAATTGATTGAGGAATGTACCACAGGAGGATGGAGGAGGCAGGAAGCCAGGGAGAGCGGGCAGGCAGTGCGGGTGAGGAAAATGCATAAAAGCCCCAACTCCCCCTGTTTTCCTGTTGCATTGTTTTCTCGGCTATTTATAAAGTTTCGCTTCCTCTGCCGTCGCCCGTAGATTGAGCAAAAATTGTTGGTAAATTGGTTTCTAGTGTTTTACGGCTTGAAAATTCCCGGGGATGAAAGGCGGACAGGGTTTCGTAATTTTATAATTGGTCGAAATAGCTGTGGGTGCCATATTTTAAGATTAAGATTAAGGAAACATCATACAAATATCTGGGCTGTAAACATGCGTGATTATTATGTATGTATGTGTGTTGAAACCCTACATGCAGTGACATTATAATTATTCATTCAATCTTGACATTTAGAATGAACTTTATATGATGTATATATGCTCTTTGCGAAGCCAGAGAAATACATTTGAAATTCCATCATAAATTCTAGAATTAATTATATATAAATACATTGTTACGCCTCGCAAATACCTCAATACTTTAAAGGTCAAGTTGAATATTACAACAATATCTCATCCTTTAAATACTTAACTCGTATGTAATATTTATTAATTTACATGCATCAATTACTCTTTACTAACAAATCGGTTTCACATTTTATATAAGAGTTAAACATATCATTTTCATAATTTTTAATGACCTTTTCTTCCGCGAATCATTTTATCACCGTCACTTTCCTCATTTATATAAATATCAACCCGTTTTTTGTTGTTGTTGTTGTTGTAGTTTTTTGCCAACTAATTAATGATGAAACATATATGTATATCAGCCAATCCAATTTCTCACCAACATTTACTAATTATTTCTCTTTTTTCTCCTATCTCGTTTTAGGTAAGTCCCGTGGCTGATGTAAAATGAAAATAAAAAGCCCCAGCTTTTTATGTACAATTTTTGTATGTAAGTTTTTCCATTTCATTTTGTGTTTAATTAACAATGATGACGCTTTTCCAAGATTTATGTTGAACAAAAGCCGAGTTTTTGTCAGTATTTTCAGTCGAAAAGTGAACAGAAATAGAAAGTGCCAACTAAAATAACAGAAATAACTAAAAGTAACTAAAAATATTTCTCAGTTACAAAAGCGAGAAAGTAAAAGTGGTCTTTCTCTCCTTTCCTAAGTAGCTTTCAGCAGCTGCTCCAAATGTAATTGTAATTGGCAAAAAAGCAGAAAAAACAGAAAAAACATAAATAAATCCTAATCAAGTGTAACCAAAAGAGGAAACGGGGGGAGCAAATCAGATTATGGCGTAGCAAAAAAATTAGTTTCTTTCTTTTTTTCGCCTCACTCTGCTGCTGCTTTATAAATGTAGGAGAGACAGCCATCAGTCTCATCATCGTGGTCGTCACATGCGTAGAGCCCGATTCATTCATGATAAATAACCCCCCGCTTGAAGCTCCCTGGAAACCCCCCCTGGAAACCCCTTGAAAACCCCCTTCAAATACCAGCCATCCTCGAGTTCAAATTTCGAAATTCGAAGCGCAGGCAAGCTGCGTTGAGAGATGGATTGAGTTGCAAGATAGAGAGCGGGCAAAGAGCTGCCGAGTTTTGCTATCGGTTTCATCTCAGTACAGTGGCCATCATTGATGTGAGTCCCCGCCCTTTTTTTTTTGTGTGACGAGAGCCCTCTTAACCCTGCCCCCCTTGGGAATCATTGGTGTGCAATAATTAGCGCAGCAGCAGCAGCAGCTATCGCTTCTCGTTCCTGGGAAGTTTACACGATCTTCTGCCGCCTTTGACGTCTTTTTGCAAATCAAAAACAGATGCATCCCGTGGATTTTCCTCACTCGGAAAATCAGCAATGATTTTTCCTCGCCTTTTCACAGCGTATCTGGGCATATCATTAGCACATTTGCACAAAGCTAAAAGAGAGAGAGAATTCTAGTTCGCACTTGAGTTTTTCCGTTTTTTTTTTTTTCTGTGCCATTAGTTTGATTATATGTGGATAAATGGGTAATCAAAGGCTATATTTTAAGGGAAATGGTTAAAGGATTTATTTTATTTAAGTTGCTAGACTTTGATGCAAAAAATCAGGCAGTTCTTTTAAAATTTAAGCTCTAAAACATTGTTTAATTAATTTTTATGATTAAATAATTGCTAATAAGTATTTCACTTATTATAGGGTTTTCCTAGGGAAAATCTTTGGCCACCTAATTGCATTTTCCATTCAATTTCATCTCCCAATTTCAATCAGAAGTTTGCCCTGCAGTAAGAGAGTTGCGTAAATCACAAATGGAAATGCACTCCTTTTCGGGGCTTTTCCCCCCCTTCGTTTTTCGCAGCAAAATTCGCGCATAAACAATTGACCCGTGCTGGTGCTGGTCAGACCCCCCTTCATCGGACTGCCACTGGTTATGGGAGGGGCGTCCTCCTCCCCCCACACACACATATTCCCTGGGGCGTCCAACTAACCGCAAATGTACAGGCAATAAAATGGCTCATCTGTTGGCCATCGTGTCATGGCATGGCATTTCGCGATGTCCTTGTTTGTCCTCGTTGCAAGTTCTCCCTCTAGCAGTCCTTTTTAGAGCCCCCCCCCCCCTAGCACCCCCCTCTAGCCACCCCTACCCCCCTTACGTTGCATGTTTGCCAAATGCCAAGCATCATCATAATAATTATGGCAAAAATCGACGCTGTCAACATACACACACCCGAACAGTATTGAGGAAGGGGGTTAAAAGGGAGGGGTTCTTGGGTTAACAGGGGGGGAGGGGAGAGGGGGTAAGGGAGGCGCTAAGTGGGCCAAAAGGATGCCACTTCAAAATGGCGGCCAACATTCGATGATGCTCTCGCTCTCTCGAGGCAAAGTGGGTGGTTTTTTGGAGGAGCCCAACCCGACCACACACACAAAACCGCAATTTCATACCGAATTTCACCAAGCCTGCCCCCCCTTTTCACTTTTATTTTCTCCTACACCGCCCCTCTTTTTTTGAGGGGGAGGGGGATGCACAGCCCATTGTCGTCCTACATAAATGCATTTTTCGGAATGCGTGTCGCGTAAAATTTTCTTTCTGCTGCTGCACTTTTCGTTGTTGTTGTTGTTGTTGTTGTTGCTGACGTTGTTGTGTTTTGCACTCGTTTTGCTGGCTGCCAATTTGCCTGCCACAACACACGCCCCTTTTTTCCCCACAACGCACCCACACTGCCCTTTTTTTTTGAACAATTTTCCTGGGGAAAAAGCAGCAGCAAACAAAATAAAATGCTTTTGGCCAACCGAAAATTGAGTGAGAAATGGAGTAAAAAAAAGTATGTTAAAATGCGGGTTTTTGATAAGGTAAGAGAGGTCCTCACACTTGTCATGTCCTTTTAGGCAGTTCTTTGGCACAACAACAAAAAATCGATCATTTACACATTTTTTAGCTTGCCTGCAGTTTTTATTAGCTTTTTCTAGCAAATTGTGGATATTTTTTAGGATGTTTGGCATATTTTCTTTGCATACTTTTGATGGATGGCTAGTTAAAAATCGATCTGCCATCAATTAAAATATAAAAAATAAAGCTTTTTTCAGGCTTAGAAGTAAAATAGTATTTTCTGTAACATTTTCTGGCTTTAAAAGCCAAAATTTCATGCTTAACCAGATAGATATTTTGAGATTTTTGCTTAATTATAGTTATTTATTTAATTTGTTGCTCAATTATAATATAATTATAATTATAATTATAAGAATAATTATTCTTCTCACCACTCCAAAAACCGCTTTATTTTGCCGCAGTGCATTTATCTAAAGATTTCACTTCACCTGCATTGTTTGCTTAAAGATAAGAAAATGCTTTTCAAATCTTGTTTTCTCACACGCACAAAAAAAAAAAACAAAAAAGAAGAGTGAACTCGTGAAAAACTAAGCCAAGTTGATAGAAATCTCTTGACTGCTGTTTCTGTTTGCCCCGTTGTCATCGTCTCCCATGATGTTGTTTCCCCTTATTGTGTACAAATGTCATTAGGCACAAAGCAGATGAACTTGTGTGTTTCCCCCACAACAACACACAACAACCAAACAAAAGTGCAACAGTAGTAGCAGAATTTTCCCTCAAAAGCTGCTGAAGTTTTTCCTACTTTTCTAATCTGGTGGCAAGTGCATCTTGCCTCTATCTCTGTGTCGTCAGCGTGTGAGTAACTGCCAGCAGTTTGACACACAAACACAATTACAATGATCACGACAAACACACACAATTTTACAAAGAGAACCGTAAAAAATATACAAAAAATTCAAGGAGAAACCCGCAAAAAACACACAAAACTGCGAGAGATACGATTTCGGTTTGGCAACGCAAAACAAAAATTGAGTTTTGAGCTCAGAGTTTATCGAATTGCAACCATAAGTTACCAAAAAATACCTCAATGCAATAACCACAGATGGCAAGAAATAATATCAAATAAAATGGAGAATGAAATAAGCAAAGGTAGCTGGTGGGTTTTGTTTTAATTTGGAGGATTTTTGTGCAAAGAAAATATATTTATTAAGGGAAGAATTCATATTAGAATTCATAAAAATTTTAATATTCTGAATACGTTTTAGGGAATATTAAAAATATATTTTGTAAAGGAAAAATACGTCTACCAATTCTTTTCCGAATACTCAAACGATTTAAATATTTTAATTACTTATATATAGTAAATTCCTATAAAGCAGGGATGGTCGCTTCGAGGTTCTATCAGCTCTCAGAGCCTTTAAGCTTAATGACTGACCAATCCATTGAATGTTTTCCTGGCTCCAAGCTTAAGTGTTTATGTCCAACCCAACAATATTAATATTTTTAAACTATCTTGACTATTTCTTAATATTAAAGCTCCAAAAAACCAAAGATTCCAAAACATTCCACACCTGTTTTTAAACATTTAATCACAGAACACGTTTCTCTTGACTCACCGCTTTGAAATCGTATTATTTCGTGTCTGATCTGCAAATAAAAATGTTTCGACTTAGTCAGCTTTACATCATGATACCAAAAAAAATGCCACCAAAAAAAGAAGCGTTTTCTCTTTGACTCAAGCTAGTAAACAGCTACCGAATTATTTTCAGAAGTTACCCAAAAAACAGACAACAAAAATATTTCACGGCTTAGTCAGCCTACTTTGACCAACTTTAGAGTGACACACATAATAATATTATAGCTTTTATAATTATAAATTAAAAGCGGCGGCCAACATTTCCGCCTTTTAGTGAGTCACAAAAATATGTTGCGAAAAAGCCCGAAATTAAACTTTCAGCTTTTAAGTCACTCTTAATGAGTCATATTTGGTCTTCTTTTAGTTCCTCTCTTAGCCATGGTTTTTCATCACTAGTTTTGTTTGAAACCAGATATATTATTTTGCTTTAAATTAAACAAGAAAAAAGGGGAAACAAAAACTCTATTGAAATAAAAATAAAAATCCGGAAAATGGCGCAACTTTAAGGCTCTCTATGGCTTTAAGGAGCTTCAGGAAAAACCTGGCTGGGGTGTCGGAAAAACCGTGTCAAGTCGGAAAATTCGTTCAGGTGGGAGGGCGAGGCGTTCGAAAAATGGGGGCGTGGTAGCCCGCCCGTCTGTCTGCCAAAGAAAAGGAAAACTTTTCTCTCGCTTTTCACGTGCGCGTCATGCATAATAAGAGGAAAATACAGGCTGGGAAGGGAGAGGGTGCGGGGCTGGAAAATCAGGAAGAGGAAGCTCAGGGCTCCCTACACATATGTGTGGGAAAAGGAAAGAGAGAGGGTGAGAGAGAGGTACGGGAAGGGAAGGCTAACATGAGTGCATTCAAATATTAAAAAACACCTCAGGATAGCAGGTTAAAAAGAGAAAAGTCGCTGGGAAAATGGGTGGAAAACTGACAGGTGGAGTGGGGAGGGGAAGAAAAGCGGAGCCGGGCGGGGAAAGGCGGCAAAAGTGTCAGCCGAAAGGCGTGGCACTTAGCCGAAATTAACTGAAGTTGAGTTTGCCACTTTTGTTGTGCTGAAAACTGCAACTGATGACAGTTGAAAAGCTGAAAAAGCGCAGCTGGACAACGGCGGGAAAGCCCAGCCAAGGATAACCCTCTCGTTGAGAAACTCCACTTCTCCCAAGGCCTCCAGTTTTTCCCCTTGGTTTTCTCTCCCCGCTTTTCGCACCTCTCTCTCGCTCTCGGTCTCGCTCCCTTTGTCACCATTTTCATTTGCCAAAGTGAAAAATAATTAAAAAGGCGTTAAAAACGGCAACAAACTAAGCGGCGGGCAAAACGGGAGCCAACAGCGGGAAATGTGTGGGGGGGGGGGGAAAGGCCAGGGGGGACATAGAGGGGAGAAAAACGGACCAAGGACCAAGATATCATCCTGAGAAATGCGAAAGAGGAAAACCTTTTGCGCCCGGCCGTTTTGGCGTTGACACTTTAAATCATTTTGGTGTTGGCCCCGGATATTTTAATTATTAAATGCAAAGGATCCGCAGGATTTGCCAGGATGCCACACAAGACGCCACAAGACGCAAGGCGACGACCACGGTAGGAAAATGCAACAAAATACAACTACAAAAGGGGAAACGGACGCGCGCGCCACGCGTGGAAATTGCCGAGAAGCCTGCGGTGCTACCACCGCTTTTCTCCTCACTCTCTTTCTCTATCTCTCTTCATGCAAAGGAAAAGCTAAATTAGAGCAGCTGGCAAAGGGGGTAGTGGGGTGGAAAACTCACCTGCTGCGAAATCGCAGGTGCAAGGCGCGCAGATTGTTTGCCAAGGACCAACCAGGAAGTATTTAGAAGGAAAGTGAAGAGAAAAGCGGTTGGTTTTGGTCGCAAATAAAGGAAGCCTAGGAAGAACTAAGGAAATAATAAAGATATTACGGATATAAAGAGAGAAAACTATATTTATATGGTGGAAAACCCTTTAGATACTACATTAAATAATATATAATCCATAGCATATTGGACAGTATACCTCTTAATAGAGCCTAGAGCCAACCCCTTTTCGCCGCAATTACTGGCTCAAAAAAAAAAAGAAAAGAAAAAGTGAAAAGCAAGCGCAGTGAAAGCGACAAAATCTAAACGCAAATGGAGCGACAAGGATGCTGAGCCGAGGATAAGCGGCAAGATGGAGCCCCGGGCCTTCAGATAGGGGGAGGAAAGGCGAGGGAAAGCGAGGAAGCCGGCAAGTTGGAAAGGGAAAACAACGGGGAAAATCCCAGGTAGCCCAAGGATTTGTTGGGTGCCATAACAAAGTGTCTGCCGCTCACTCAAGGATACTGGACTGGCGCTTCTTCTTGTTCCTTTTCCTTATATTTTGTGGGAAAATGATGGACAGAAAAAAGAAGCCACATCATTTTCTAATTTGTAACTAATTCCCCGGGCAAGTAGGCGCACTGCTTCAAAATAAACTCAACTCTCCCATAAATTATAAATGTATTTCCATTTCTTTTTATTTTTCTCGGCGGCTTCTGTGGACTTTAAGGCGTAATTAGCATTAGCATCGCACAGGGAATTCTCGGCCTTTGTCTCTCTGTTTCTCTGTTTTTTTCTGTTTCGGTGACCTATCAAATCCCTATCAGCAGCAGGTCAGAATCGGAATTGCCTGAATTTACATAATTCTATAAAATTCCCATTAGAGCCAGTCGATGACCAAAAATATCTCGTGGAGAGCCGCACAGAAGAGCGGCCATAAAATGACTAATTAACTTTAAGCGTCTTTCGGTTGTCTCTTCTCTGTATATTTTATATTGCCTTCGTTGTTTTCGTTGCCTTGTTCAACTTCTTTTGTTAATGATGATTTCGGTTACACCTGCTCTTTGGATTTTATTTCATATATGCATAAAGTATGAGGAGGGGAGCTATGTATGTAGATGTGAGCCGTAAATATCAAATTTTTGAGACATTGGGCTTATTATTATCTGACGGTGGGGTTTCATAATCGCTCAAAAACCCGTCTCCCCTCAGCCATAACATACATTTTTTTATTTGCCCAAAAACGAAGCTTTGAATGCCCTAAACAATAAAAACTTCAACACAATTCAAAGGAAAAAAAAATATGACGTAAGAAAATCAAAACAAAATTATGCGAAATCTATAAAAAAAAAGGTAACAATAGTAAAACCAATATCAGAAATGTCAAGAAGCCATTTTAAAATGGAACTGAGTGAGCAAATCACCTGAAAACCAGCTAAACTTACTTAACATTTTTCAATAATTCTGAATAAATTAAAGAAAAGTAATTTAATACTCAATAAACTTAGGAAAAATTAAGGGGAATGGTTTGCACATGCTTGAACTGAAAGCCAACAAACAAATCCTCAGTGACTTCCAACCTCTTTCCCATTTTATAATGCCTCCTCATCTTGAAGCACCATTAAAATATAAAATATCATCTTTGAATTTGGCCATACATGTATAGTATACATATATACAAGTCTATTTCTCATGCATTTTTTGGGGTTTTCATGGGTGAGTGTGTGTAAGATGAAACGTCATAAAAAAGACAAAGCAAAAAAAAATGTAGAAAAAGAAACACACAAAAAAAAGTGAGGAAACAATAACGCTGAGTGAGGCAACTTCGTGCCATGTGTTGTGACGGCTCTCAGACGTTTTCTGTGATGGGTTATGATGGAGGAATACGGTCTACGGAAAACACCGAAAACACCAAATAAAACCGCACACATACACATAAGAAGCAAATTATAAACGGGCTATTAGAAGTGGAGTGGGAGGCGGACTATCTATACTCCGGGAGATGATTATGATGGATTAATCGATGGCTGAGTAAAGGGAGACTGGCAGAGCTAAGAGTGGAGAGAAGTTGAGGCTAAGACGAGTGGAAAATTGCTAAGACTTTACTTATTTTAATGGAAGTTCTTTGGTTAAGAAGGGGAAAAATTCAAAATCTATACTTAAGCCTTATTATAAAATGTATTTATATGTATAAATGGAATCTATAACTTGGTTAAAATCCATTTCAGTTAACAAACTCTTAAGCTTCATTGATTATATATTTTTGGTTCCCCCTTTCCCATAGGAATCCTCAATAACTTTTACTTCCTCTATTATTTAGATGGTTTCCTCTCTTTTTTTGTTGTTGTTCTCCTTACCAATTTCAACTATCCCAGTTTTTGATTAAATTTGATTGTTGTTGGCCTTTTGTGTTGCTCGTTTCCTCATCTTCTTTTCCGACTTCTAATTTGATTTTCGAAAGGTTATCGTGCTCTCTGGGCCTTCTTTAAGTTTCTTCTTTTTTATTTATTTTCCTTTCTCAGTTGTTTGTTGTAGGTGTGTAGAGATGCTGGCTCTTCTTTTCGATTCTTCTCCGATGTTGTTGTAGTTGTTGAACTATGCAAATGACTTTATCGCAGGTCTTTTGTTTAGACTTTCTTTTAGCTCTTGGCTTTTGGTTCTATTCTCCAAATAAATTTATAGACGAAGAGAGAGAGGCAAAAGAGCAAACAGCTACCAATGGTTCAACAACAACAACAACAACAACAACAATAGATTCAACAACAGCCAAAACAACAACCACGCATGCAACCAATATGGTTCATGACTTGACTTTTGTTGATTCTTCCTCGGTTTTTTTTACCTACCTGTTTCTCAGCTGCCTCTTCTTCTGTTCCCCTCCTCTCTTTTTTTTATGTTTGCTCGCATCATCATCGTCTTCTCTTATTCTCCAGCTTCTTTTTATCCAGCTGCCGCTTCTTCTTCCCCCTTTTGTTGGCATTTCGTTGACCTAAAAAACGTTCAAGCCCAAGAAAGACTAAGAAAAAACAAAAAAAAACAAGAAAATAATCGAAAAAATGCCAGCGCAGGAGACAAACATAAATTGTTGTTGCTGCCGTTGTCGCCGGCGTTTATTAAGATTCGTTGATGATGCAGCAGAGGCAACACTGAAAACGCAGCATGAATTCCTGCAATATCTGCAGCACAAGCGGGCATACATTGCACATTGAGAAAATACTAGATTTTTATACATAAAAATGATTTTAAATCAATATTTAGGGGGTCTAAAAGTATGCTGTAAAATATTGTTCTTACATAACATCATGTTAACATATTATGGCATACTTTTACGAGCTTAAAAAAGTGGTTTTAATATCGTTGGACATCCTTTTAGGTTTTTGTTTGAATTTATGAATGCTTTTTAGCATTTATTTTAATTTATTATTTATTTTATTTATTGAAATTTTTAATTTAAACCCTAAATTCAAGATAACATATTTTTTAATCAATAGCATTTTAAATTTCTTAAGAATATTGTCAATAATATTTTTGAACGAAATCTTGCAACAATGTTTCTCTCTTAACTTATATTTTTTCAGTGCAAAAAGCACGGCTGCAACATCTGAGGCAGTTGCATTTTCCGTTGCAGCTTTCTTACCTGTTTTTTTTTTTGTAATTTGTTGTTTTTGCAAGCATAAAAAGGCAACAGCAGCTGCTGCTATCCTAAAATATATTTAAAGTGAGGACCGTTTACCCCGCTTTACCGCTCTGATCTCCTTGTGGTATCTCCTGCCTGCCTGCTTTCCTGTCTCCGTTTCGGCCTTCAATCTCAGCTTTAAAGTGCCAATCTGAAGTGTAATTAAGTTTTTTTTTGCTGCAAAACATCTGCCTTTGGAATTTTTTTGCTGAACATTTTGTGCTTCAGCTTAAAGTGGTTAAATATCAGGGCCGAAGAAGGGGTTAAAAATGGGTGGAGACGCAGTGGCGGTAGTGTAGGTTACGCCCTTCCAGGAACTCCTCATAATAATCTTCATCGTCAGCTTCATTTTTGTGGTTTTTTTTTCGTTCATTTTTATTTCATTTTTCTTAGCTGGTTGCCAAATATTTGGCCTCATGCATTATTTTTTGGGCTTTCGCGCCTTCCGAGTATCAGTATCAGTCAAAAGGAGAGAAAACGAGGAAGATAAATAACCCAAAAAAGGGAAACCAGGAAGGGAAAAATGACAAGAGAGAAAGAAATCCTTTGGAGTGGCCTACAAAAAAAAAGGGAGTTTCAAAATGAAGCTGGCAACACAAGAAGCTGTCTTTTTGAACGAAAGGAATTTGTATTATGGGAATTACGAAAGCCATTTACTTTATATAAAAGATTCTTAAATGCTGAGAAGTAAAGTTAATTTAGTTTTATAAATTATTTGGGAGATTTTGTAAGTTAATTTAAATGGAATTTGAATACAGATTAAGGGACTATTTTATAATCTATATATACCAACCAGTTTTCAACTAATTCTATATTAAAATCTTTCCAAGCGTGTGTGGCCCCTTGCAGATCTTATCTAATTCTGCAAAAATACGACACTCTCGTTACCATTTACCAACTACATTCAATTTCACAGAATTTCTGTAACACATCCCAAAAAAAAAAGAAAAACCAAAAAACCTGTTTAAACAATTTTCGCCTTCCTCTTTCTGCTCAGCTGGCGTGTGTTTTACACCTTCCTCTTCCTTCGGGGCCACCGAAATTTTAGAATTCGAAAAAAACATCTGCCCTTTTCTGTAGTGCTTGTTGTTCTTTATTGGTGCTTCTGTTGCTGGGGATTCCGACATTTACCTAGGCCATCAAACATTTCCTCTCCGACTGACTCGTGTGCACGCTGCTGCCCTTTTTCGAAATTTAATTTTGATTTTAATTTGATTTTGGCTCTCTTTTCTTGCTTCTGGATGCGTTGATTGTGTTTGTTCTTCTTCTCACTCTCTGTATCTATCTGCCGGAAATTGTTTTTTAATTACGGGAAGCGAGGGGGAAGGGTTTGCCGAATGATTTGTGGTCCAGAGAGTTGAACATAAATATTTATTGCAAGTCCGATGTAATCGTCATCTTTATCAGCCTCATCAGCAGTTGCAGTTTGCAGTTTGCAGTTAGCAGTTCTCTGCAAGACTCCCCAGTTTTCTGTTGATTTCTTTGTTCCACAGTTTATCAACTTTTGTCATCGCAAAACAAGCACCGCAGGCCAAGAAACTATGTGCAGATGCTTCCTTTTTGCACTGCACCCCTCCTCTTGGGTGTGGGTTCCCTTATTCTTTTTGTTGAGTTTTCCCTGAGGTTTTGCCATCGAACATTCCACGGCCTTAGGTTACAGGTTCTTTATTCATTGTTGGTTATATACAGGGAAAAAATATTCAAACTTTTAAATCAAATTGCATATATGTATGTATGTTCGACGATAAGTAGAAGAAGTCTTCAACAGTAGCTCAGGTATATACTAAAGTGTGACTGAATTCCTACTTGAGAATTTTAACGTCACTTTGTGGAAAATGTTTATATTTCTAAGGACTGATTATTGGTTAAAAAAAAACAATTTCTTCATCTCTTCAGTTACATATATAATATTCTTCATTCTATAAGGATCATCTTTATTTATATTCTTGACTTGTTTTTGTACTTCTTGGCCCTTGTTTTTCCCCACAGTGTCTTATTTGCATCTACATTTTTCCCTGTTGCTTGGGAGTTCTTTTTTTTGCTGCGTTCCCACTGGCATTATGATGCATATTCATATTTCTTTGCGCTTTTTTTACAACCCTGTTTGTCCCTCACATGTAAACGTTATTATTAGCCCTGGTCTCGTTTCCCTAGTCCCCCTCTTTCCACACCTCTTCATGTTCTATATTGTCTCCTATTACATTATTTTTTCCTTGTCTTTTTTTTGTATTTTCCCTGCATCTGAGTTTGAAATCCGAGCTTCCTGTTCAATGTCAGCGCACAAAAAAAAAATCACACACAACATTACCTGCCCTGGCCATCGTTCTCTCTGTCTTTAGCCACTAAGCACTTGGGGTATTTCTGTGTAATTAAATGAAATTTTACACTCGCCATTTGAGGTGACAGCCATTTTTCCCTTATCCCCTGTTTCCTTCGTCTACTTAACCTCTCTAATCTTTTAATTAAATGCAAATTTCAATGACCAAAAATAAATGAGGGGAATAATTCGCTGCTCTACCATTTATTTGAAATAATCTTATATCTGATACAATTTACTTACATTCGCTTTTCTTCTCTATCTCTCTCTTTGCAGGTAAGCCCTGATTCCCTTTTATTGGACCGAGAAAAGGAATATAGATTGCGGTTATGTGTGTAAGCAAGCTTAGGCGAAATCAATTTTGTTTATAGCTTTGAGTGAAACTTAAATTGAATCAACAGAGGAAGGATGCTTAGTGCGCTCTTTTTTTGTTTTTTTGGTTGCTTCTTAATATCAAAGCAGCTTGAAGTGCCTCCTTCCGCTTCCTCGCTTTTCCCCATGCCCCTTTTCCTGTCACGCATCACTTACATGGGCTCCGCAACTCACTCTATATAGTATAGTATATATCCTTTATGCCACCCAAACCCCTTGCCATCGCCTCTGTCTCTAGCACGTTGCTGCCATTTTCAATTTTGCATTTTAATAATAAAATTTTGCACAGCAGCAGTGCAGAAAAAAAGAAAGCACAAGAAAGTAGAAATATAAAAAAAAAGAAAAACACAGGATGGTTCGGTAGCAAAAAAATGGCAGCTGGGCAAACTTTTAACGCCAGACGACGACGACGACGATGCATGATTACTTTGTTGATGATGACAACCCTGGCATAACCAGTAGGTCACTGAAAAAAAGATTACATTTATGGGAGAAAAATTGTGTAGGGTTTTTAACTGTAATGAATTATAGATATTGGGAAAACATAGGTCAATAAGTATTATAAATATAGGGAGAGTTTTTTGATAGATTAGTTATTTCTATAAAATATATTTCAGTTCAATCAACTGCCTCCTAGCCTCGCTTATGTGCCATAGTGCATTCATCCCCACTGAGGATTTTCTATTCTGTTCCTAGCGTCTTCTAATAATGTGATAGTAATTTCAGATAATGCAACCGCCAATTCTCTTTGAGATCAAACCAAAATTTATATATGTATTACTATAAATTATATTAAAGAGTACCCAAATTAAATGCTCTTCTCCCAGTGCACTTTGTATGCAAGTCCGCAAGTGAGTGATGGGAGGTTGATGTTCAGGGGCGCAAAGTTAGTTCCTGGCAACATGTTGTTGTCTGCGCCACAAAGTATGCAATACATTTTGGCACGTGGCGTGCTCTTTGTCTCAACTTTTATTTTTATTTTTTTCTCGGTAGCGATTTCGGGAGTCTGCAATTTTGAAACTCCCCTTCGCCCGCCCCCCCCTCTGGTTGTTTATCATTTTGCTGCGTGCTGCCTTCAATTTGCTGCAAGTTGTACGAGTACGAACTCGTACCCACTTCGCAGAGTTGCAACATTGCCGCTCTCTAAAATGCGCCTCACGTTTCCCAGCTCTCGAATTTACTTTATACTTTTTTTCTCGGTCTTTTTAATTACGCTTTTCTTTGACGTGTAGCTTTTTTCTCCGTTGCTCAGCAGAAATTTGCCCGTGCTGCTGCTGGTTCGACTTTAACCCGATGTTTACATTAATTTTTGCTTATCGTGAATCAGAGAACGAGAGAGAGAGAGAGAGCCCGACCGGACTTTTGTTTATTTAAAATTTCCGCTCTTCTTACGCGTTCTTAATTTATTTTGTTTCCATTGCCATTACAATTGTTGATACACACAGATACTTGTTTTCTTTTCTGGTTCGCGCATTTAGCATTTTTTGTTTTGGGGTTTTGCGGATAACATTTCGGTTGGATAAATTACATACAACCTTGTGTGTCACATGCATAAATTTCACTGCTCTGCTCTGCTCTGCGTTTTGTTTTATCTTGGAACACATGTTTCAACTTTTTTGTTTTTGAGGCCATTCGCGGCGCAACAAAAAACCATTTCAAATTTTACACTAAATTGACTTTTGGGCGCACAAATTTTGCATGCACAATTACATTTGCCGGTCCGTCCGCGTTGGTGTTGGCGGCGACGCATGGTAATTGTTAAAATATTTCACAAATTAAATTATGCATTTTTAAAAACATTTGTCACATTATTTTCTGGTGCAAATTGTTTCTGCGGTCAGAATGGTAAGCTAATTTCCACAGAGCTACCAGTAATTATTATCTCTTGTTTGTTATTGTTCACAGAATGGTGGAAAATTATAATATTCGGAAATTGGTTTTGTAATTTAAATTTAAAATGAAAATATCTTAAATTAAACTTTGTTTAAAACTGTTGGGAGCCAGCTTTTAAAAACCCTTGAACAGGAAGAAATGAGCAAGCAAAGAAATATGAAAATATTTCGCCTCGGCCTGTATGTTTTGTTTTTGTAAGCCACAGAGCGTGGTATTTCTTTTCCAAGAATTTAAGGTTTGTTTGTTATCCCAAAAACCACCCTCTCAAAGGCTTTGTTTCTGTAAGCTTGTCGGCTTGGGCTACATGTCAGGGAGCCGAACGAAGCACAAAGCACCCATCCATGTCCAAACATATTAACTATTTTCCATCTGCGAAGAAAATTACTAAACTAAATAAACTATTGATATTGGCAACCCCAAATTGCATTATATTAATAGGTAAACACTCCATGAATTTTCCCCCAAGATAACAAATTAATTAAAATATTATTTTAACAACCAATTCAGGACTGGACTGACTGTATTTTCAAGCGTTTCGGTCTAGACTAAATATTCCCAATTAGCCAATGCAAATAGTTTTGTGAAAGTAACCAAATATTTGACCAATTGAAAGCAAGATGGAAATTATAATTTGTTGTGCAAATTATACCAACAGAGGTGAGCCCAGGGAGTTAGTTCACTTTCGGTTTCGCTCGCTCAGCTGGCCATGAAGAAGCAAATGGGGAGTGGATGAAAGATACTCAGAGATACTCGTGTGAGGCAATCGCAGGTGAATGAGATGTAAAGCGAAAATCGTGTAAACTTCATGCACAGTGAGCAGATTTCCATGGTCAGTTTTCTTCATTCACTCACCCCACACACACACACACACACACACACACACACACACTCGCAGAGAGTTTTCCTTGCCTCTTATCGCCACTTTTCTCCACTTCATAATGCGCTTAGCAAAGTTTTTGATTGCATTACAACGGATATTTAGACGTTGTCCGTCTCTTATGCAATTTATTTAAACGCATTTTCCCCCCGCATACATGTTTATAAATTGCTTCGATTATGGGATTACATCTCACTCCCTCGTGTGTGTGTGTGTGAAATGTTTGTTTGTTGTGTCTTACACAACCGCAAAAACACAGACATGTCTTGGCCGAAAACAATTTGCTCAACGTGCGTAAAAGATTTTAGACTAATTTGCTGCTGCTCCTGCTGCTGCTGCTGCTGCTGCTGGAATCTTAAGCCTCTCACAGGACACAGAAACCAGATTAAAGTTTCATAATTTCTGCTCTGGAAGAAAGATAAAGTTGTCATTCATTCATCTGCCTCACTTTGTTGCCCGCTTGCTGCTGCTGCTGCTGCTGCTGCTGCTGTCTTGGCCTTAATTTATGCAAATTTTCCAGAGATTTTTTGTCTTGAGTTGGGTTTTTATCTTATGCATCATTTACAAATTGTTTTGCTTGGGAAAATCCACATAATTGCCGGCTTAAATGTAAATGAATTTCAATTAAAGTTGTGCGCAAAAGCAAAATATGCAAATTTAAATGTCTGCGTGTGTCGTCGTTGTTGTCGCCTCTTTATTTATTTCAATTTATTTATGCTCGAACTTCGTTCTCAGGCCTTCTCAATCTCCAAGATTCACACATAATTCTTTTGTCGAACCTATATCGTTGTGGTCTCAGCTGATTAAGCTTCTTTATTCTGTCAACTGCTCAGCCTCGACTCTATAAATATTTTATTTAAATCTCTCGTAACTAAGTTGCGAGCAGCTTGAAGCATCTGGGAACCTTGTTTAACATGGAAATTGCAGCAAGAAATGGCCGAAAAAAATAGCTATGCATACCGGAAGTGGAAATAAAAATGTTGCTTTGGCAATTTGCAGAGTTTTTAAAGCGCCAAAGCAATTAAAAAACTTGTACAATATTTTCACATAAAACAAATGTTGAGTTGCCGCCCAAAATAGAGAAGGGGGAAGCCCCAATACCCATGGTGTGTGTGTGTGTGTGTGTAAAAAGCAAATAGATGTGGAAAATGGGTGTAGGGAAATATTTTATCTCTCTTGCTTTGACCAAGGTCCGAAAAGAGATCGTAAAATGGGTTAAAAGGGGGGGGGTCTGTCAGCGTGGTGTGGTGTGGTGTCCTTTAGCCACATTAGGGCAGCATTTCTCTTCCCTAACCCGCCCCTTCCTGCCCCTTTCCATCTCATTTCCTATTGATTAACCAGGGCAAATCCATCATTGTCAATGCGGTCTGGTCTTGCCTCGGTCTCATTAGACTTTTGTCCATTAAAGGCGGGTACAAAAAATGGCAGGAGAAAATGAAGCGAAAATGCACCATTAAAAACAGGAGAATGAGATAAAAAAAAAAGAGAAACAACAGCAGCATTAGGTGCCACAAGCAGATGGAGAAAAAAAGCAAGCAAGCAAGGAGGGTTATTTTGACCAGGTGAGAACGTGCGAACACGGATGGTCAGCCCAGGGGAGACGAGGAGGCGGCTGCCGGAGATGGACCCTTTCCTTGCATAAACTTGACTTAATTAGCTGCACAACTAACTTGGCTATTTAAACAGGTGCAAAAAGGGGGGCAAAACACAAGATGTAGGGAATAAAAAAGGCAAGGCAGGAGCATGAGTAAGTGCATCCAGGAACACACTCACACTCACACACAGAGGGTGAAAAAACAGAGACAAACCGACAATTGCCATTTCCCCATTTGCTTTTGGGCTTTTAAGTGCCGCAAATGGCAATTAAAATGCAAAAAAATCCGGTGACTTTAAGCCGAGACCGAGTGCGAAAGCTCTCATATATGCAGTGTGCAAATGGGGCTTAAAAACAGATTTGGTTCTCTGGCCAAATGAAAACCCAAATTCAATTGTTTAACTGCCGCAGTCAGACTACACCCAGCAATTAATAGAAGTGTAAATGGGACTTAAATCTAAGAAAGATGGTGCGGATTTTCCGGGGTAATAAAAGTTAGAAAGAATGTGGTTGGAAATGGTAGAAGGGAAGATTAAAAGGAAGTATAAAGTAGGGATGTCTATAGAGTTCTTCTCTTTAATAATATATAATATATCGATAATAATATCCCGCTCAATATTATATTGAAAATACGGTTGTTTGATTTATCGAAACTTTAATTATCGAAAATAATCGCATTTATCCTTAAAATATCGATATTATTGATAGTATCAAACAAATATCTGTGTTTTTTTTACCAACTACATTTAAAACCTCTTTGAAACTCAAGTTTTTATTAGTTTTTTGTAGTTTTTTTCAGCAAGAATGTTTTTTTCCCAATGTTAAAATATCGATGTATATCGGTATATATCGGTATTCAAGTAAAATATCGGTACAATATTGATAAAGTGATATTTTCTGCCATCCCTAGAACAAAGTAAGGGTTTTCCCTATATTTTAAACTTATATCTAAAAGCTATACTGATTTTCATAGCAAATAAGCTATTTTCTTTGATTTCTGGAACCAATTGCTTCCTTTTCTCCTGAAAGCATAAAAATGTCGAACAAAATCCAAGCAAAATTGAGCAAATCTTTGGCGAAAGTCCCCACACAATCATCGCTGATATCCTACTCTTACACACCTACCTACCGATTGTTGTTAAGAACTTTATATTCCCCAAATAGATCGCTGGCACACATATACAGAGCTGGCCAACAAATTGAGCTTGACCCGAGGGCCAAGCGGGGCCAAGTTGGAATAGGAAAATGCAATGAACTTTTTGTTTTTTTCTGGTTTGCTGTTTGATTTTTGTTACCAATTTTAGTTGTCGTGATATTTTTATACGTCGTGTTGTTGTTGTTGCTGCGGTTGTTGTCATTGTGCTTTAACCCTTGTCAAATCCCTGTTCTGTCCTGTAAAAAAAAACAAGGAGAACGAACCCAAAAATAATGTGGGTCACTTGACGCACACAACCAAAAAGAACATGACGATGGAACGGAAAAACAGTTGGAAAATTTATTGTCGCCGGTAGTTTTTTTTTTTTTTTTTTTTTTTACTTTCCCGCCTTCTCCTCTTGCTCCTATTTTAGTGTGTGTGTGTGTGTGTTGGGTGCAAAAGCTGCCAAAGAAGAGAGCGAGCGACACCCAACAACTGAAAATGTTGTCATGCATTTGCTCTACTTTCCATCGCCCCCTCCTCTCTCTTTCTGTGCACTTATTGCCATCTCTCTTTCATGGCACAACTACTCTACTCTTTTTGGCCCTGTCTATCGCCTGGTTTATTGAGTGTCGCACCAACAACAACAGCAACAGCAGCAGTGGGGTTTCCATAGAAAAATTCAAAAATTTTCGGGGAATAACCCGGATTGCTGTTGCTTTCCAGGTTCTCTGGGCTTTCGGGAAGTTCTCTAATTTCTCTTGTTTTTTAATTTATTGTGGCACTTTTTGTTTCGGCAGGCCCAGCCATAGAGATAATATTAATAGCCGACGAAGTGGTCAGTGGGGGGCAAGCCGAAAGGTAAGCGGCTCCTAATAGGACTAGGGAGAAAAGGGAGAGATAACCCCAAACCGGCAGCATTTGCGTGAAAAGATGTCACGCCATAAAGTTGCTTTATTGAACCATTTCGGCTCTAGCTATATATATAGGGGTTTTAGGCCCGGCTCGTAAATGTCCATTGAGTGGGTTTCGATGATAGCAATGACTTGACAAATGGCCGAGATGGTAAAGAGAAACTTGATACTACACCATACGAGCGGCTAAAAGGGTGCGGAAAATGTATAAGAAACGAATTTAAACAATTGGAAATCAATGACAAGGCTATGAAAAGCAAATAAATTCAGTTAGGAGCATTCCTAAGTACGGAGGTTAATAGGAAATGAGTATTTGAAGATATTTAGTAGGGTTTTTCCAATAAGGTGTTATAGTATAGAAGTTAAAAATGACTCCCAAATTTAATGTTAAGCATCTCTATATCCTAGCCTCATAGTTATCACATTTTCAAGAGCATCTTTCTCCCTTCTACATTTTACCCAAAGTTTTACCAAAGCAACAGTTTAGGTTGAAGTTTTCCGGCGTGCGAGCATCCAACACCACAACTTCTTCTTCTACTTTGGCTCGGCATACACACCACTTGGTTACCTGCTTCGAACCCGTGGTTATGTTCCACCTAATAATTACTGGATTCTAGTAGGGAGGAGGGCGGAAGTAGCGATGCATATTGCGTATACGCCACGCTGTCATGCTTTGTTGTTCGCCATTCCATCATTTCACCCAGTTTCTTCTTCTAACTTTTGTTCTGTTTCATTCTGCATAGTTTGTTGCTTGCTTGCTGTGCTTTTTATGATGATTTTTAGTATTATTGCATTGCAATTTTAAATGGCAAACATTTTGTTGCTGCTGTCAGCAACTGTTGGAGTTGCTTGCCTCTTGCCTTTTTCCGAAGCTCTCTTACTCTCTTTTTACTCCCTCTGGCCACCTAGCCTGACTTTTATTATATGTATATTTTAATGCTAAATGGGAAAAATTACTTTCATTTTCCTCGGAATTGGTTTTACAAGCTACAGCAGCAACAGCATCAGTAGTGGAAGCAAAAGTTGAACAAAACACAGCAAAACACAGCTAGCGAAAACTTTTTGTTGAGTGAAAAATGCAACAGAGATGGGAGCACTGAGTTTTCCCTTGATTTCCACCCGCATTTTCCCCCACGAGCTTACCCAAGCTGCATTTCAGGGACTCACAACGACGACTACGACGACGACGACGACGACTGACTCCGGCCCAAAAGTCTGGCTAGGAGCTGCTCTGCGACTCTGATCCTCTCGTGCAATATATGTAATGCGAAAGTTTTTAATTTAGCGCCAACTTAGCGCCGAGACTCGCAAACGCAGAGCAACTGGAAGGGAAATGCCAAAAAAAAAAAAAAAAGCGAGAGAGAGAGAACAGGGAATACACAAGTTCTGCCTTGCCAAAGGGGGGGGAGGGAGGAAAAGTCGGTGGGAAATATTTTTTGTGAAATATGCTTTAAAAAATAATCAACTTGCCGAGATTGCCAAAGCGGGCGAGATGTCGAGAGAGGAGTGTGGAAAATTTCTGGAGTCTCTGGGCCAAGAAATTTGGCCCAGTTGCTTTTGCCAGAACTTTTCATTTCGATTCTTTTTTTCTTTGTTCGACCACCGTTGTAGCCTCTTTTAATATTTATTTATTAGTTTGCCTTTAATTTAATGATTTCTAACAAAGGAATTTTTTTCAAAAATCTTGCCTTGTCTTAAAACATTATAAAAAAGATTTTAAGCTACAAGTTTTTGGCGCAATTTTTTCTGGCCAACTTCCTGCAAGAAAACTGAAGTTTTTCGGTTATGCAATTTGCCAATCGAAAGGCGGTTTTTGGCCAAATGAACTGCTGCTGCTGCTGCTGCTGCGGTTTTTTGCTGCCTGATGACTCCACCCTCGCTCCGATTGCTGCAGCTGCCTGGCCTGGGCTCCACAATTCTTTTGTCAGCCCAGGCTGGGGCTGAATTTATTATGGGGGNTCGGAATCAAAAACACGAGGTGAATGGCGGCCAAGAGTTGCATGAGTAACAGCCATGTAATTCCAACGCGCGCCGCTCCGGGATTGGGAGTACATTCCGCGAGGCCAGGAGGGGCGGCGGGCTCGGGGAAAGCTTGTCGAGTGGTCAGTAACCAAACTCAAGCAAAAAAACGCTGAAATAAAATAAAATAAATGCGGGAGTCAAAAGGGGGCGACTTAGTGGATGTGTGGGCGTGTCAGCATGCTGGTTGAAAATTAAATTTTACGCCCGGCAAAAAAAACAGAGCGGGGGTACTGTTAAAAAAATATGGGGTTACACATAGAGAAACAACGCAAAGAACTTTATACTAAGCTTCAGTTGAGAACCGCAGAACAAATGAATGAAATGCTCAGGGACAACACAGCCACAACAAGGAATGGAAACGGACACAGGACATAGTTTATAAGGAGACCCAGAGAGGGAAGACAGAGAGAGTGAGGGGTAGAGGAACAATGCAAAAGGATGAGCGAAGCTTTACTGACATATTTCCACTGTCATTTCCCTGGATCTCTCCACTTGCCTTCTCTTCACTGGCAGGCAGTGAAAAAAAACAGGAGGAAGAGAAGAAAATCCAGTTATGGGTGGGGGATAAAACAGCTGTTGCGGCCCCCCGCCCTACCCCCACCTTTTTTTTAAAGCCAAAGCTGCTAAGTCCTTGTCTCGACCCAAATCAACAAGGAATGGTTGCAGATTCCAACTGCGACTCAATCTGGTTTTCTATTTGAGATAAACAGCCAGGGCAAGTGAAAAATAGTTAAAGAAATTAATTAAAAACACAAAAATTTAAGTAAATTAATAAAAACATAATCCAAGTGAGTATAATAATTAAAATCACATAAGTAAAACTCCCAAAAAGTATAGCCTTCATAAATTACTCTCACTGAATCTCAAAAAATAAATGAGTTTACATCGTTTTCCTTATATTATTTCAAAAACATTTTCGTTATATTTCTTAAAATTTATGTAGGCTTCCCACACTATCAGTTTGACCGCAGCTGTATTTTTTCCATGAATTATGGTTTTGGTTTAAGCTCGGGGTTTTCATGCTCATCGTCGTTGCTTCTTGGTTGCGTGGATATATTTTTATGGCATACTTTGCGGCATTTCTTTAGAGGAGTCCCGGTCTCAGCTCCCAAGCTCCCCTTCAACTTCACTTTGGCGGCACAAATTTGAATACAAACATTGCTGCTACTGCTGCTGCTGGCTGATGTCTCTTGTTGTTGTTTTCTTACTTGTTTCCACATGAAATATGATAATTCATTACACGAGCTTCAAGATATTGCAGAGGCAGTCAAGAAAAAAGGAAGCGAGCAGCGACAGGATGGGGGAGAAGGCTAAAAAAAAAAAAAAATGGAAAAGGAAAATATAAAGAAACGACACTCACTCAATTGTATCTTATGCAAATTGCCAGTGATTTTTCCTCCTTTTACGCTGCTCCTTTGCTTCGTTTCCTTTCCTTTCCTGTTTCCTGTGTGCTTAGAATGATGCTTCCTCCTCCAGCTCGGCTGTGTCTTTGTGGAAAAAGGGAAAACTCACATGGAACAGGTTTTCTCTGTTGATTTTTTCTTTTTTCTTTTTTTTTTTTGTGTTTAAGCTGAAGCATAACATTTAAAAATATTTATGACATGCCAGGTTGATTTTTAATTGAATCAAAGAGCAAAGCGTGTGGCATAAATAAAGGCAAAGTATATACAAAGCAAACAAGACAAAGAAAAAGTTAATTTATTTGTTTATGATTAGGCGAATGATAATAAGAATTCTCATTTTCGGAGAGTATGAAATTTGCTAAAATTAGGGGGGTAAAAATATTTAGATTGCGCATGAGAAATTTAATTTAATTTAAATAAAAAGCAAATTAAAAAGGTTATTATAAATAAACACGAGTGTGGAAGCAAGTGCTGCTAAAAATAAAACAAGGAGGAATCTTTAAAGTACGAAAGCAAATTAAATTTCCCCTTTAAATCCGCCAACCTGTTCCCACTCACATTTTCTGCAATTTATTCAACTCTTTTCTTTTTCTGTCATTTTAAAAATTACCCTTGGCAAGAGAAGGTAACTTCGGCTAATGAGAGTTGTAAATAAAATTGCAAATTGCTTTCTCAAGTGCACGGCAGCCTCAACGTCAGCTTTTTGAGAAATCAATCAAAAAACGAAAGAAAAAAAACGAGAGGAGACATCGTGAATTATTTTAATTAGCTCTGGGAAAAAGTGCCCACGTGTCTGAGTGGAAATGAAGAGGTGCGTCTTCTCTGGCGACTCCTCCTCCTCCTCCTCCTCCTCTGGAGGTAATGAGAAAAATCTACCCACATTTCAAAGAAGCACCGCAGCGACTCGATTGTTCAATTGTCAACAACTTGAAGATGGTCAAGCCCTGGGTTCTGGGCTCTGCGCTCTCCTCCTTGTTCTGCTGACTTTTTATCGTCTTCCTTGCCTGCACTTGGGGGGGTAAACAAAAGTTTCTGCTGGCCGCTCCGGAGGTTTATTTGTTTGGCCAGCAAACTTTGCTACCTTGCACTCGTCGTATCTATCTCTGGGATACTTTCTGCCAGCGGTTGTATTTGTGCGAACTGCAATCGATGAAGCGTAAATGTTCAAATATTGCCAGAGATATTTCCTTCGTCCTCCTCGCAGCAGCATTCCCCGGAAAACAAAACGTGCTTTGGTCATTACCGCAGAGAAGAGCGGGAAGGGAAGGAAGGGAGTTCAATCCCAGTGCAGTAGCAGCAGCAGCACAAAAGATACAAAAGTATCTTGCCGATTGCCTTGGGGTATTTTCCAGTTCAACCGAAACTACTTCGACTTGTTCTATTTCCCCGCTCCAGCTGCTGAAGCTGTGAATTTTTTTTTTTTTTTTTTCTTTTTTCTAGTGAGTGTGGGCTATCTGGGGAGTGCCAAGTGATAAAGTGGTCACCAAAGCTGGAGGCAATTTATGAAGTGCACAGAAAGAAAACAAAAGCAAGAGGATTTTGGAATAAGCTGGAGACATAACTAAGTTGGAAAAAGAGCAAAAATCTGTAGGAATGCATTATTGTGTTTTTTTGGTGTTTATCTGGCAAAGTTATCAGTGCTTTACTCAGGGAAAGTTTGTAGAGCAGATAAATCATGTTTAAGAAAGGGTATTAACTAAAAGAAAATAGTTGCAAATTAGGTAGAAACGGAAAGAGTAAATAATTAGTATGTGAAATAGGTGTCTTGTAAAGGTTTAAGGTTAATATTAAAAGGCTCTGATGTATTTTGACTTATTTTATGAGGTAATACTACTTTTGAGGAAATGAATTTGGTATTTATTTTAAGAATTTATAAAATCTAACAGTTTTTAAGCTATAATGATAACGATCCTCATTAGTACTATTTATAAAAAACTAGCATGTCACCGAATTCCCACTTGGGAATTTTAAGACCACGCTTTACCAACACATTTATTAGGCAGCTGTCTTAAGTTAGCAAAAATGCTCATATTAAGTTGCAATATCCTTCTTATAAATCAGTAATCCTTGCTTAACAATGTTACAGCTTATCCAACAAGAAAAGGCTAATTCTTTTCTTTTTCTGTATTAATATTCCCCCCTCCAAAAAAACGCTCCCCTCTCTACTCAGCCCCCGCATATTTTTTCGCTTCATTTTCGAATGCATTTTTAATAAACTCCACCTGCTAAAGTGTTGAACTTTGCAATGCCAAAAGTTTGCGCGAATATGATAAGTGCCACGCCCCCTTGGGGCAGCCACCGCCAACCCCCCTTGCCTGCATGTGGGCAAGTGAAATTGAATTTTCCCCAGTGTTGATAAAGTGATACGCAGCGGGGGAAAACTGGTGAAAAACTACAGCCGCCTCTGACCCAAAAGTCAACAGCGAAAAAGGAAAATTCTTGGGGTACTTTTCTGTTCCCTACTCTTATTCCTGTTTTCCTCTTTTTTCCCCCTTTTTTCCTCGTTTTTCCCCAGTGCTTTTTCTTGGGCTTCTCTTCTGCGCTTTTTCGAGTGCAAAAGTTTGGCGCACTTGGCCCGCTTTTGATTTGGTTGGCGGCGGTAGTAGTGAGAGGGGCGCTGCTCCATGCATGTGCAACTTTTTGTGGCAGCAAGAAAAATTTCGGGGCTTTTGCGGTTTGTCAAGAGGCGCGAAGGGGCAGGAGAGGGGGGGAAGGTGGCAACCCTAGAGCGGCTAGCTGCTAGCGAAAATTGCCAAAGTTGCCAAGCTTATTTATTAATATTTCAACACCAGTTCGTTCGTTCGTTCGCTCGTTCGTTCGTTTTTTTTTTTCTCTTCCTGCCTCTTTGGCAGCAAATCAACAAGTGTTTGTTTTGCTTTTGAAAATTGCATTTTCATTCGAGTTTTTCTTGCGGAAATGTATGCCAAAAAAGGAAGGGGAAGGGGGCAGAGAAAGAGGGGAAGCTCACTTGTAAACAAGACAAAAAAAAAAAGAATCCAGGCAACAAGAATAAAGAGCTACGAAAACATTTCAGTTCTTGTTGTGGAACTTTCGAAAGTTGCAACTTATCTGTTGTTGCTTATACATATATATATATATTTTTTATTTTTCTTTATTTTTTTGGGGGCACAAAAGTTTCTTAAGCCATGTTAACCACACACATTCGCACCAGAGCTAAGAGCTGAGAGGGTTAAGACGGTGTGTGTGTTTGTGTGTGTTTGTGTGTGCTCATGTGAGTATCTCTTGCAGCCAAAGTTGCAACTCGAACTGGTTTTTCCACTTTGGCCAAAGCAATTTGGAGCCGCTGCATAAAAACGCATAAATGCCGCTGCAAAAAAGTTGCTTTTTACTCTCCCATATATATATATATATACATACATATATATAGTATGTATTTCTCTCTGTGTGTTTGAGGCTCACAACTTGCCAAGAGATGCCAAGATACAACTGGTATCTCCTCAACTCGGGCTGTGAATCTTTTATCCCGTTTTGAGAAGAGAGTTCTCCCCCCCCATTTCTGCGGCACGCACTCTTCGGCTTTCTGCATTGTCATGCAAAAAGTTGTAATGAAATAACGGCACATGAGTAGATATATATATACATATTGGTGTCCCCATCTTAACCCCTTGGTATAACAGCTGCAACATGCGATTTTCTCTTTGCCTTAACCCCTTCTTACCGCTTGCCAACTTAATTTATTCATGTGCACTTCTTGTGGTGTGTGTGTGTGTATGAGCCAGAAATGAGTTTGCTTTGCGGCCATATCTCATTTACTCAATGGCACGCAGATAGCACAGATAGCAAGCGACGCTTTTTGCCCGCTTTTTTGTGGGCCAAAAAATCTCTTAATTAACAAATAATATATATATCTCTAGTATATACGACACAAATAATGTTAGTTGGTAAGTAGTTCTAATTTATTCGAGGTTTTTACTTGTTCTATATATGTCTTTATTGGCAAATAAATATAGTTTGGCTTAAGGCAGTGCTGGGAATATATGAACAGGAAATAATTTACCAGATTTATTTTTATTTACCCTTGACCATTTATTATAAACATATGTTTATGCTTTATTTGTTCATAAAATTCCAAGTATGAGGTAGTTTAAGTACTAAAAGAATATGGCCTCTATTAAAGACTTTTTATGATTGAATTTCTTAGCTAAGGAAATAGTTTGTTTACATTTTGAATTAGGTAATTACACTTTTTATTTCATATAATTAAATCAAAGAAGTTCCTGCCATTTTCTGGCATTTATACTATGACATATAAAAGCATTTTTGTAATTTATTAATAAAATAAAACTATGCTAGTTTTTAACGCAAGTTTCTTGGCCTTTTCATGAATATTTTCCACTTCTTGGACTTCAATTTAATACCAATTACTTTAAGTGGTTTTAAAGACATTAAAATACTTGATTATTAAAAGAAAAGTTATTTTTTAATTTAGTAAATTCTTATGACCAATTTTCTTGAATATTTTCCACTTCTTCAACTTTAACTTAATCCCCAAATTCCTTTAAGTGGGTTAAATGTGCCACTTAAAGGTTGTCACGTTCCTGCTGCCGCAAAAAAAAAAACACTCCTTCTTAACCTTTCTGATTTCGGATTTTTGATTTTGTGCAACTTGAGGCTTCTTCTTTTGATTATTTTCTTTATTCTTGGCCCAGGAGGAGCTTACAGCGAGCAGCGTGGTGGCCATCAATATATTTCTGCCCCCTTCCCCTCCTCTGCAGACACACAAAAAACCAGTTTGCCGCACCTTAACCCACCGCCGTTGTCCCATCTCCCTTTTGGCCGCCTTTTAAAATGCAATCTTCTTCCGTTTCGTTGACTTTTGCTGTCTCAGACTTTGCTTTTGCTTTTATTTGGCCTGGCTTTGCTGCTGCTACTGGCTGGTAGCAAGGATGAACGGGAGCGCCGT
>JAEIIU010044306.1:0-14062 GCA_018874675.1 Drosophila baimaii
CCCATAAAGTATATATATTCTTGATTAGCATCACCAGCCGAGTCGATCTAGCCATGTCCGTCTGTCTGTCGCTTTATATGCAAACCAGTCTCTCAGTCTTTGAGCTATCGGGCTGAAACTTTCAGGATAGTCTTATATCTTTTGCAAGCAGTATATATGTCAGAAAAATTAGCAAATTTTCGGTATTTTTTTAAATTTGTGCTCCTATTATATAAATATAGCTACACCCTGGAAATTTCATTGAAATCGGACCAATATTTCACATAGCTGCCATACGAAAGATCGGTCTAAATTCATATTTTACATATAAATTTTACATTATACATGTTATATTTTATGAAATCAAATCGGCTCCGCCCGAAGTTAGCTTTTCTTACTTTGTTTTTCTGATTGATTGCAAGGAATGTTTCATAGAGGCATGAAGATTTTAAAAGTGATATACATTATGTACATAAATTTGCTAAACGCGTATCGTTTGTATTTTTTCAGAATAGATCTCTAGAGCTATTTTTTGTAGTAATATCCCATGTGGATAACACGGCTACATCGGGGTACATTTCGTTATGTTATTTGTAATACAAATGTTAGCGAAATATTTAATTTAATTTGATTTGCGATTTGATTGCTATTTTATAAGAATCCATTCTTCTTCCCCAACATTTTTATCAAAACGCCATAAAATATTAATATTTTTAAATAATTATATGTATGCACATACATATGTACATATGTATGTACATATGTATATATTCCTGAATAGACTATCTGCAGACTTTTACAACTTGTCTTAAATGATTAATATTACTTAATTAATATTTTAGTAATTTATCATCAAAGTGTGACTCTCGTCATCTTACGAAAAAATATTGTTTGTTATTATTTCGAAGACACTACGTACTATAAATGTAAGTCCACAAGTAACATATGTGTGTGTACGATTCTCCTTCGTGTACTCGGAGGCGGAGCAACGATTCTCCAACCTCCAGAGCAAGACGAAGATAAAAACCAAAACCAACCCGCCAGAGAACAAACCAATTCCTCTGTCTCGCTCACGCAACGCCTGTCAATCAATCACCTGTCACGATGGCCACGCTCACTATCCCTCGAGTTGCACAGACATGTTGCCCATCGTTGAACTGAGCACCACGTATACATTCACTGAAATTAGAAATCTCCCTTATATTTTGACAATCTGGCGACCTTGTCACCATGTTTGATGTTTCAGGTATTTTACCCCTCAAGCTATACATAAGGGAAAATTCAAAATTCAAATGTATCTGATTTCTAATCTTCTTCTTTTTTAAACCCAAGTTCGTTTAACCCCTAAAGAACATTTTTGTTTTCTTTTTTACTTTTATTTTTTCATTACAAGAAATAATTTGTTCTTCAGTTTTTCAAAGATTCAGGAATATTTTATTAAGGAAAATAATAATATTAAGAAAATATAAATTTATTAATATTCCACCCCGCTAAATTGTCGATGGGGAACAAATGGTTGTGTTAGGATCCTGGACTTTGTTCTACTGTTTTTGGAAAAATAGCTAGTCAAATATTATGATAATAACCATTAAAATAATTAATAAATATTATAAAGTTATTTAATTCATAATAGCTAATTGATAAAATAACATAATCTTTAAGCCTGATTGTTTGTTTTTACATATCTTCTAATAACATTAGTTAGTTCTGGGAGGCGGTTCCTTAAATAAACCCGTCAAAAATGTAAGCTTTTAATTGCCAATAAAACAAAAGCAAATCGAAGATGGTTGGAGTTGAAGTTGGTTAACTATACAGCCGATTTCCCGAGAACAGAATCATCAGTACTACAAAAATTGTGTTCTGTTGTCTAATTAATTAGATGACATTTAAAAAACATACGATTGGTTGTGGCTTATTCAAACTCTTAAACGATTAAAAGACCGAAATCAGGCGTGCTTAAAATAAAAACAAATTTGTTCTGCATTGATTAAGTATAATAATACTTTGATGGATATACTTTTTATGCATCCTGAGATTGAGGTTTTCCATCGAATGGATGGTGCTGCGGGTCAACAATATACATACTTTATGGGATCGGAACCATTCCTTCTCAGTGTTATATACATCTTCACAAATGGCATATACCGCTTTGTCTTGGCGGGCCGCGTGTAATTAGGCTTAGGACTACGAAGAGAAGGCCAACAAATGATTCCGTAAAGGGGTGGTGATGGCGGATAGAAGGGTGAGTCTGGGAGTTAGGGTGAATAGATGAAAGACACGAAGGGCCATTAAAAAATATTTAAACTGCCAGCTGGTTGAGCTGACTGACTGGACCGACGCCTCCACGGCCAAGTGAAGGGGAGCAGCATGAGTGGGGCGGCAGAAGAAAAATGTGTGTATACCTTCTTCGCCCTTACTTGACGGGGATCCCTGCCTTTGTTTTTCCACCGTCGCGCGCCGTTCTGCTTTTGTTTTTTTGTTCCTTCCTCCCACATTTTTCCGGGACGGTAGGAAAATCAGTTTGAGTTGTGTGATTGTGTACGTGAGCATAACGGCTACAATGGCCAGAGCCGGGGCCAAGACGGGGCCAAGCCGGGGCAGTTCAGCCCAATGGCCACCCCCTGTCAGAATTGATTGATTGAATTGCCACTTTATGAAATTTGTGAGTCTTCGGAGATGTGCGTGGAAATTCGTGTTCTCGTCTCGGTTCTTCCCTTCCTTTCCCCCTGGGGTGGCTTTTCTCGGTGGGTGGTTTTCGGGGGGTCTTGTGCGACTCGTGCGCTGGCGAGGGTTGCTCCTGCTGATTTGTGTTTGTGTGCGCTTTGGCTAACAATTTGCAGCATAAAATACATAAAATTATGTGTTGCGCTGAGGCGGCCATTAAACTTGATAGATTTATGAAAAACAGCAGCCGAAACGGTATCCAAAAGCGTAGACGTGAATGCCTGGCCTGGGAGTTGAACTCTAGGGGCCCAACCCCCGTAAAGATACAGCTGATTAAAATTGCAAAATTGTCCAAATGAGATTTGACGGCCAGACAATTCTGGTGAATGTCAACGAAGGCTTGGAACTACCAGAGCTTGTCTTTGGGGAGAGGTGAATTTAGTCTTGATAAATAAAATGTTAAGACTCATTTTATCCATATTATCACTGTGAACGAACGTCCACGTAGTGACGATGAGCACCGAGGGTGTGCGCAAGTTAACTACTATAAGTATCATACACGCAGAAATGACTAGAACTAGTTAAATTATTTGTAAATTATTTTTTGTTAATGTTACTATAAATCGTCACAAAATTAGAGTTAAAGGTGCGATCGGCACTATTATCTTAGCTCGTTAAGAGGTGTTTTTGTTTGCTATACATATTTGCATAATAAATAATTCTGAAACGAAAATATTTATTTGATTCTTACCATCACTGGTAAATGTTTGCGAACACACATGGCTATGTTGTTTTCTACCGTAGTAATGTGTGAGCTAACTTTGACAGGGACCCAGACTCCCTGTTAAATCGTTCTCGGCTCCGCAAAATAACAGCTGACTTCAGAGAACCCACTGATGAAGAGGAGTGCCACATAACAGCTGCTTTGAGTGGAGTGCGTTGTGTGTGCTGCGGATACATTTCAAGGAGGGCAGTAACCCGATTGGTTTTACGGATAGTTAATCTGGTGATTATCTTATGGGGTCACATAGCTCTCAGAGACTATGACAGGGTAGAAAATACTTTCCCTGCAGATAATTTTAAAGTGTACAAGCTGACTTTCTACTGCCGTTATTTGCCATCCATTTCAAAAGCAATCTCTACACAAAATCAATATAATTTAATCTCTCTCCCTAGACCCCTAGACGTCCTCCGCAAAAGGCCTAATGAAAAGCTATCCAATTTGAATGCAAAACATAATGAAATAGAAGGCTTATTAGAATAGATTGTACGAATTAAGAGCCTGGCGAAGTAAATGAGCACCGGCAGCCCCGGGAAGTGAGGTACGTACGCTGTTCCCATTCATTTAGTGCCGCCCTTTCTAGGTGGCAATTACAAAATGATTGAATGGTAATTTCAGCGAGGAAATTTGGCTCTGCCCTTTGTATTTCGGGTCCACGCGGCTGCTCGGGTGCGTTGGTCTGTTGCGTGGCATAAATTCCCATTATTTATGGGGGGCTGTAACTGTTTGTGATATTTTATTTCGCGCAAGGATAGCGAAGGATAATTTGCGCACCCAAAACAAACAGCAGAGGCAAAAAATTTCACCGAACTTAACAAAGAAAAAGCGTCCTGAATGTTTGGAATTAATTGCCCAAGCTCCTCCAATCACAAACAGAAGAAGAAGCCAAGAGAAAGGGAGGAAAAAAATGTTTTAATTAATAAAATTGAATGTGTGCGAAAATTGAAAGGATTTTTCCTGCCCCTTCTTGGTGACGCCGTTGTTGCCTTCGTTGTTGTTGTTGTTGTTGTTGTCGTTGTCGCATTCATCTTCGACGCTCACTCGCAGGCTCCTCTCATTGGACTCATTTTGTATGCAAATGATTTATACCAGAAAGTGTCCTGCCCGAAGAGTCGGGGCCAAACACTGGATTAGAGAGTGCCAGCGCTGGCTCATTTTATTTCCCACCCGCCTAAACTTTTCCACCCGTCGAAAATGGACATGGCCGGGAAAGTTTTTTCCCCAACTCTAGCAGGGGTCGCCTACAATTTCTCAATTGCTTGAGGGGTATCTCTGCTGGCTTGTGGGAGGGGGTTTTTTTTTTTAAATATTTACTTAACATCCTATTATCCCCATGCGGACGTGGCCGGGGACTGGCAGCGAACCACGACGCAGGCTTGTATCAACATAAACAACGAGGAAAAGCCATTGTCGGAGACCGAAGTTTAAAGCACCCTTGCAGAGCACATATACATAAAAAAGAAGCATATAACGGTGCATTTTACATACAACCTAGGGATATATATCAATATAATTTATCGCCAAAAATATCGCATTCAATATCATATCGAAAATACATTTAGGTTTGGTACACCAAAATTTTAAATATCGAAAAATATCGAATTTAACTTTAAGATATCGATAATATCAATAATACGATTACATTTTGGAAACGTCTATTTCATTTATTGTTGGTTTTTTAACGAATATATTTAAATATTTTTAAAACTCAATTATTGATTGGATTTTATATATTTTTCCAGCAATGATAGTTTAAGCGAATCTTTATTTATCGCACATTTATCGCGATGGCATAGATATATCGAGATTTTCTGTCATCCCCTTTTAAGCTAGAAGTACATATGGCCCGGACATATGTATTTCATTCAGTAGCCTTTAAGGACATTATATTATTATTCGACAAATTTATTCGGCTGGCTTATTAGAGAGAAATAGGATAGGATAAATATAAAATTCATCAAATTTAATGTAAAATATCAGCGTTAAAAATGTTGCTTAAAAAAGCTGATCGAAGAGTCTTGGTCTGGGCATTACAAACTTCCAGCTAAAGTTATTACAACCTACTGCAAGGGTATAAAAACGATAAACTTTCCCCACACACACACACACACACACACACAGACAGACAGCCAACCGAGAAAAATGCAAAAAGGACGAAGGACACGTCTTGTCTGTCACACCAAAATGTCACCGCGGGGTGAATTACTGGCAAACCAACAGAGAAAAAATGCTGAACAACAAAAATATTTGTTCACTGTGAAAGTAAGTTGAGAGTGGAATACCCTTATGAGGGCAGGCACACATCATATGTAGAAGGAGAAATCGAAAGGATTCTTCTGATTAGCAATATTTTAGAGAGTAGAGTTAGCCTTAAAAGTCTGCACATTTGTGTACAAAAAGTATATAATAAATACTAGGTATTCCCGACCATAAAAATCAAAAAATATAATTAAAATACTTAAAAAATACTGAAAAGTGATTTAGAATGTGGCATTTTTTAGTTTATTCCTCCAGTCCAAGTCCCCACCGCTTTACTTTCAGTGTATTAAAGGTCGCGGTCAGCGGGAAAAAGAAAACAGAACGGAAAATCCCCCTAAAACAAGGCGCTTCTCTATGTTTTAATGTGAGCAGGACAACACGAGATCGGGACACGCGCCCCACAAACACAAACAAAGCACCACAGCGGCAAGGACTCTGCGAGAGACAGGGACCGAGCTAGAGCTGCCTGGAAGGAGGGGTGGAAATGTGCCAAGCGTGTGAGTGATTTATGGCGCTGCGAGTGACGAGGACGAACCAGAATTCTTCAGGATAATGCCGACATAACGAGATTGTTTTATGTACACATTTTCTCCTTGTTTGCGCCGTCGTTCCGTTGTCGTTTGTTGGCTTTCGGATCCGGATTTCCAAGAGCGTTGGGGGGCGGAGGGCTTGTAGGTGGAGTCGGATCCGTTATATGTACACATAATGACACTTTTCGCTGACTATTCCCGTTCGCTTGTTGTTGGTGTTGCGCACTGGAAATGGGGGCGAGATAATGTGTCTGTGTCTGTATGCGAACACAGCCTGCGCTGTGTGTGTTGTGTTGTGTGCGCCTTATCTGTGTACATAACCTCGCTGCGTCTGTGTGCGCACTTATACCCAGAGGACCTTCAATCACATCCGTAATCCTCGTTCAGCGCGTTAATGAGCTCCACATTAATTTGTCACCCACAAGGGCTCACCTGATATTATGTTTATGCCTCCGAAACTGACAATCGAACGAAGGTTTTGCGAAGGCGGGAAACATACGTTAACTTTAAGAAACTATGTATTAAAAAATATATATATTAAAGATAAACAGATTAAAAAAGATTTTCTTCAACTATATCTGAAAAAATATAATCTATTCAAATATGTATATCTGAAGAAAGTCTTCTTCTATGTTTGTTTATTATTAATATTAAATTAATTAAATATTTTCATCCCAGCCTAACCTGTTTTCCAAAAGGCGGTAGAACAATAGCCTTTCATCTAATCCTTAATAATATTTTCCTATCAAAATGTTGAAATATGAAAGCTAACTAGAACCGACTACTAAGTTAGGTACTTAAATAACCGACTTACAATATTAATATTAATAAATTATATACTTAACCCCAGCTTGCCTTGTCAGCCCATAGCAATTATTAAAACAGAAATTAAGCAAAACTGAATCCTGAAGCATAAATAAGTATAAATGGTTAAGTGTACAATTTACGACTTTGTTCAGTTTGCTGGCTCAATTATGTGTATGGTAACCAGCCAGAGATGCATGATTCATTCCGTTCTTGGTTTCCTTGGTCTGTGTCCCTTTTGTCCTATGTGATATATTCTTCATAATTTCTAATTTCCGGCTAAAAATAATTCTAAACATTAAGTAGAAATTATTTGAAAAACTTTTTCGGTCCGGCGTCTTGTTGTTGGAAATTTACAACTATACTGAGCAGCCGAGCCAAAGGGAACAACCAAGGCGGGAAAGGAATCCCCTTACCAACCACCCCCACGACCGTCGATACAAACAAATTCTCATTAAAGGCGAAGCGAAGGCTGTAGTTGAAACCGAGCTGAGAACTGAGCTAACCCAAAAACGGTACACAGCTAGAAATCGGTAATATTTGTATTATTACATATTCCATTAATTGCCTTTCTTAAACAGGAGAGGAATGTTAAGTTCTGGGGCTCAAACTTAGTATGCTTACGCAGCCACATTATCAAAAAGGATCCCATATACATACATACAATTATGCAAAAATAACATATGTACATACTAATCCGAGAGAAATCCATGAATTTAAAATTCATATATTCAAAACCATCGTAGATATGAAAACATAATCAAATAATTCCGGAGAGAAATAGTGATTATGTATGTACTTATATTTACGAATATTTTGGGATCTTCTTAAAATACCACTAACCAGGTACTCCTTATGTAAGACGGTAATCAACCTTTTCCAATGAGCCACATTATAAAGTGAATTTTACTAAGCTTATAAAAATTATCTTCAGTTGCAATAAATTCAGACGTATCTTAAAAAACAACATACTAAAGATCTTGTGCAGACCGTTTCTATGACTCTTTAAATCAGTGGTCCGCACCATGGTAGAACTATGAGAAGGTAGCTTCGTCGAGAGAGCTGCCCTCTTTTGAGAACTCTATTTGTTCAGTCGTTCGCTTGTTATCTCTTTCTAACGCATGTGTGAAGGGGATGGGGCTACCTTCTATAGTTGTACCATGGTCCGCACTATTATAGTCGCATCTCAACATTTCATTTGTGTGTAAAAGGAACTGAATATTGTGATTAGAGATTAGATATAGCTAAATTCTTCTGCTAAATTCTTCTGTAAAATGAAATTAAATATTGATATGACTATATAGTCATTAAACTCTGAAAAAGACTAGACTTAGGCTCAAAATGATAATGGGAAACCACTGGTGTTGTGCTTTAATTTCACAAGAGCGAAGACTTTTTCCGAAGACACTTAAACGTTCGTACTACTGATTTAAAGTATAAGATCGGATCAGATTATTACAGTATCGTTTGAAAGTTTAAATATTAACCCACGCTATACATATATATTATTCTCAAATCGAATTATAGTTAAACTTTGTGGCATAAGTCGGATCCATATTATTATTTAGGGGTAAGAAGTGAAGACTCAACGCAAAGAAATATAACATTAAATGGGCAATTTTTCACTGTGTAGCCGCACCGAAATTTTAAGCATGTAAATGAGTCGAGCTTGGGTTATCAGAGGAAAAATGGAAGTGGGTGGGATGGCAGTTGTTAGCCGGGGGGTGGTGTACAAAATATGATTTTGACAGAAAACAACAAAACAAAATCCATAATTCAGGATAAAACATAATTCCACACAGCACAGAGCGATAGAAGTGTGGGAGGAGCGGGGGAGAGGGAATGAGAGTGAGAGCGAGAGCGAGAAACATCCCACACAGATGCACAGAAGGAAACAGAACGGTCTGGATGGAAAGCGTCGGGGAAAAAAACAACATTATGAATTACGGTAAAATGGCGGGAAAAAGCAAATGAGCAACGCAAAGGGGCGGCGGGAGCAGTGGGGTGGGTGCGAAGCAGTTACAGTTATTTATTAAATCCCTTTACGCATTTTCATAACAAATTCACAAAATATTTCAAATGCGATGGCGACGTTGGTCGGGTGGTTTCATTCTTTATTCGTTTTTTTTTTTTTTGTTTGTAGGGTTCCTTTCGTTTTTTGTAGCCGTGTCTGCCTCTTGCATCGTGTGATTCATGTCACTGCCTGGGTGTTTGTGTCATTAAACTTTTATGCAAGATAGCAAACACACAACAGCAGCTGAATTTTATACAGTAAACAGCGAACAGCACTCATCATAAACAGGACAAACGAGCGTAAATTTAATCCCTTTTGGCACAAAGAAATCATATTTTTTCTCGTCCTCAGCGAAAAACCAGAAGGAGCATTATAAGTATGTATGTATGTAGTCAAGGGTGTCGACCAATCAGTACTCATTCCTTTAATCATTGCATACTTTTAGGCAGGATTAAAGTAATTGTAAATGTCGAACAGAAAATGATATTATTATTCTAGTTATTTATTTAACTTGGTGTGGGGAAAAAGAATTAATGATAAGATAAATCTCCAAAGAATCAATCGAACCGCGTTAAGTTATCATTATTTTTACCAAGGAACCTCGAATCCTCCTGCGATTTTCCAACTGAACCCAAAATTAGACCCAGTGTAGGGTATCGAGAGACGAGAGATGCGCAGAAGGTGGAGGGAAAACGAAAATGGCAGCACGAAAAATAATTCTAATCTCCTCATGAATATTCCTTTTGCATTTTCATTTTGCAAAGAGCGCTTGGTAAGAGCGTAAACCGTCAACAAAAGGACAACACCAGAGCATAGTTTGGGGTTTTTGGGGCTGATGCGTAAGCTGAAGAAATACGGCGGCGCCCGATGGGCGTGCTGGGGAGAAGGTGCGGGGAAATCAGGGTGAAGCAGTTGGCTAAATGTACAATGAGAAAAAGTATATATGTATAGCCAGGCCGCCGTTTGTTATTTTATTTTATTCAAGCTATCGCTAAAGCGATACTGCACTTGAAAAAAAATATAAAATAAAATACATTTTTAAGATGTCTTGGGTTGAGCAACTCGAATTCTGGACAGGTGGACTTATTCAAACTGTACAATATTGACAGAACACACAAAAAAATGGTCTAAATACACACAGTTTTGGCACTATAATTCCCAACTACGTATTCAGATGGAAGCAGTCGCTCTTTCCTTAATATCTCATGCCCAACGCTGCTATATAATGTGATTGATCGTTTACCAAATTAGTTCTAAAAACTGTTTGTTTAGACATAAGTTTTGTTTTGAAAAATAAACCTTTCTACATAGACCTAGTCTTTTTAGAAGTCTTTCTAAGAAATAAAACACCTTTAATAAGTCAATAATCGCCTCCCACTAAATCGTTTTTAGGTACTTCTTGTTGGAAACAATATATATTTATTTAATATTAAGACCAGAAACCATTTTATCATAATTACGCAAGTAGACACCGCACCCGTTCTCCTCAGTGTGGCGGATTTTATCGCCCTTTTCTCTATTCGACTCCCTTATACATTCCATTCCGTTCCCGGGTCCGGCATTTCACTGATGGGCAGTCGTCGTTCAAGTGCCGCAGTTGCCGGCCTCGTCGTCATCCTCGCTTTGGGTCTGCCATGGCCGCCATCGAAATTATAAACTTGGCTGCTAAAGAAGGTTAAGTGATAAATTAACGCTACTGCCCCCGTGCCCGCCAGCCCCCCCTTCTCTTCCCATTCCGGCCAGGATTGGAACTCTAAACGCGGATGGGAATGCTTTATGCACGAGTGGACCTTTTAGTTTATTGTTATTTTCAAAAGGAGCCCAGCTAAAAAGGAGCTCAGCTTGAATCGAATAATTACGAAAAGTGGCCCAGAAATTAAGCCAGGGCGGAGGGGGGGAAGAGTAGGTTGTTCTTAGTAATAGCTGTACCTACTGTACCCGAGATGGCATGACGAATAAATTTTGAGTGAATTAAGATTTATATTTTTCTGGCGTAGAATACTCGACCATCTTAGAGTATTAATCAGTCTAATTTAAATTAAAGTAACGAGAAACATAATTTTTTATTTATAACTTTGAATATAGAATCGTGTGAGCTATCACAAAAAAATCCATCCTTTCAGTTAAGTTTCAAGCAGGGGTAAAAACTTCTCAGCAAACTTGGATTCTGTAACTTTAATATGTTAAGCTTTCACCCTGACATTTGTCAGATCCAACACTTCCATGTTTTCGGTAAATATCCGTTTGATGTCCATCTGTCAGCAAACTGACAGAGAAAAGGTCCAAATATGTGCGAGGTAAATATGCGCTGCAGCTTCCTTGTAGGCTTGGTGCTCTTCTCCGCAGTGTACTACTACATGGATGTGTGTGTCGACTTCCTGATGTTCGAGGAGCATCACCTCGGGAAGACCTACTTTGTGGATACCAAAGGCTGTCGAATGCTGACCCTAACTCGCGACGACCACGACCTGATGTTCCTGTGGAACGGCCTGCGCAGAGATTTCTGCAGCAGCAATCTGAACCTCACGTCCTTCAGCAGGGGCGACCACAACTACCTGATCACGCAGGTGGTCGCCGAGTTCCTTCTCTCGATGTTCCAGGCTGAGAGTTTGCGGAGCTTTAAGTGCAAGTACCATGCCGTGGTGCGGCACACCGACTACGACAATCGGTATTTGTACAGCCGGGACTTCCGGCTGATGGAGGATTATAATTTTACCATTGAACCGATTGCGGATATCATACGCGCCGAGTGCTTTATCAACGACACCAGAATCTATAATGGAGTTCACTTCTATGTGCACCCGCCGGACGAACGGCTACGCAGCCTTCAGGGCCTGCCGCCTCTGAGGTCTGCCTCCGATCCGGGGAGCTTGTCCGTGTGGATTGTGGTTCTGGACTCCACCTCTCAACTGCACTTTCCACGGAGTATGACCCAGACGGCCAACTTTCTGCTCTCACTGCCACACGTCGAGCTGAACGGCTTCAATCGATTGGGCAACGACTCCTTCGAGGGACTGATGCCTCTCCTAAGCGGATTGAGCGGCTTTGAGATGGCGAAACTCTGTTCGAGTCTCAAGAGTCTGGACACCTGCCCTTTCATATGGAAGACTTTCCGGAGGGCCGGCTATGAAACAGCCCTGGGCGAGGATAACATAGACAAGACAGTGTTTCCTGAGCCGGGATTCAAGGAGCCACCCACGGACCATTACCTACGACCGGCGCTGAACGAGATGTGGCTGAAAACGAGACGCGACCGAAGCCACGGCACTCACTGTAACGAGAAGGACAACTACGCCATGGTCCTCAGGGAGTTCTTCTATAAGCTAATTCCCCGCCAGCAGAGACACCGGTTCTTCACCTTTCTGTGGTGGACGCAGGGCATCGATCGCGTGTTTAACTATGGCCGGAAGTTGGACGTGAAGTTGCTGGAGATGTTTCAGCTTGCAGCCCACAGCGGCATTCTGAAAAACACGCTCCTGTTGGTGGTGTCCAATCACGGGTTAAATAAGGGTCACTTCTACAGCACAGTGCACGGCAAGGTGGAGGAGAATCTGCCGATGGCCATACTCTGCTATCCGAAATGGCTGGAGCATCGTTATCCGCGTGCCATCGCCAACTTAAAGGTGAATAATCACCGCCTGGTAACGGCATACGATCTTCACGCCACGCTCCTGGACTTGCCGAACCTGACGTCCATCGAGGATGATAAAGTCCTGCAGCGCAGCACTGATCTTGAGGCCCGGGGAGAGGATCTGCCGCGGGGCATAAGCCTATTCCTGCCAGTGCTGGAGTTCAGAGATTGTGGCTTAGCCCACATACCTGCGAAGTACTGTCTGTGTCAGCAGCATGCCAATGTATCCACAACAGATGGATCCGTCCTGCGGGCCGCTCGCCTGATTGTCCGAAACATCAACAAACTCCTAGAAACGCATATCCCCCCCTGTCACAGGTTGTCACTGAAACTAGTGCTGGCTGCCGACATGTGGCGGCGGACGGCGGATGAGAACCAGTCGGAGCTCTTGGTCAGACTGCTGGCCACTCCTGGTGAGGGCCAGTTCGAAGGCGTCGTGAGGTACACGGGCTATAACCTGGCCCTGAACGGACCCATACTGCGCATAAATGACTACGGAAACGATTCGTACTGCATAGATAATTATCTGATTAGTATGTATTGCTTTTGTACTTGAAAGACTATTAGACTAAATATATGCGATATATCAATACTGTATCAATATTTGATATATATAAATATATAAATTGATTTTTTACCGTTGCGATATATGCGCGATCAATCGATATTCGATATTTGATTGATATTAACCAGGGACTTAATATTGCTTTTATTAAATTACGCACGCATTTTTCGTGAAGTACCCATAGATACAGAGAGAGAGCGCCATAGATCCAGTCTCTCTCTTGTACCTATACAGACGGAAACTGACGACTGTTTGTGTGTACACGTATTCTCAGGCATTCTACATCTGTATGCACACATGCAAGCCATTCTATTTTTAGATTCTTACGCTCTCACCTTTCTGAGAGCGGAAGACCGCGATTTTCGTCCAAAAACAAAAATTTGCTTGCATATGACAAATCAAATGTATTACATATATTACAATTACATATATTACAATTAATGATTATTAAAGATTTGTGTTAATTTTTGCTCCAAATAAAACTCAAGTGTTATTTACATTTTCCAAGGTAAAATTTTCGCTTTGTACTAGAATTTTAGTCGATGTTTTTTTATTTATTTTTAGTATAAAAAGCATTTACCTAAACAAGGAAAACAAGAATATTTGACAAGAAAAAGTTGCCCAAGGGGTTGCCTTGTGACCCTTTTACAGGGATATGAAATAATATCGGCCCAAATCTTACCTCGGACAATGTAGATAAGAATTGACTTTTATCTTGAAAAAAAATTGAAAATATTAAATTAATTCTTGTTTTTAATTTTATTTGCTTTTTTATACCCTTGCAGAGGGTATTATAGTTTTGCCATGATGTTTGCAACGCAGTGAAGGAGTCATC
>JAEIIU010044311.1:0-23084 GCA_018874675.1 Drosophila baimaii
GATGACTCCTTCACTGCGTTGCAAACATCATGGCAAAACTATAATACCCTCTGCAAGGGTATAATAAACCTAATATTTAATATAAGGCCATATGTTTCCCATTATTAGACTAATTAAGAGATTAACTGCTAGAACCCTTTGGGAATTATAAAGGTTATAAAGGCAAATGGACTTAGTACTTTTACTTTTGTAATCCCATTTTTAAAATTACAACAATCTTTCCATTAAATTAAATCCTTCAAAATAATGCAAATACTTGGATAAATATTTATAGAAAATTGAATTATTTTAATAGTTATTATTGTACATTTTTAGGGCCCACTGTAAAAGGTAAAGTGAAACAGCAGGCCAAGAGAAATATGCATGATGTTGTAGCTGTTGTTTTTTTCTTTTCCTTTTTTTTCTTGTGATTATTTCTCTCTTTTTTTGTGGCTGCTGCGTGTAAAATCAATAAATTCGAGCGGGTTCAGAGGTGACGACAACGTCGAAATGCCTATGACCTTCAGGCCTCTAGCTGACCTTCCCAGCTGCCCTCCTGCACTTCCCCCATTTTTTATACATATGTGTTTTTTTTATTCATGCTACCATTATCCGCCTTGGCAATTAAATGTATATGTAATTTTTTACACTTTTTTTTTGCAGGCCGGCACTTCTTAATTATTGTTGTTAAGCTGGTTATGGTTTGTTGCTTTTGTTGCCGCTTTTATGCTTCTTTTTTTGTTGTATTTTGTTCGCCCGCGGCATTCATTAATTTCTTGCCTTATTTGTTGCCCTCGCCGCTTCGCTCTTTTGGTTATTGATATTAATAAAAACTTTTCTTTCACCAAAAGCCAGCAACAAATCCATACGCCAGCAGTCGTCGTCGTCGAGTTGCTCAACAAGTTACGTCAGAGGGCCAAGAAGAAGGAGAGGCAGCAGGCCACAATGAGCCCGTGTAGAAAGAGTAGAAAGAGAAGGGGCTTGTTGAGCGGCGGCGGCGGCGGCGTTGGCGGAGATTTCAGAACAAAACAAAAGATTAAGCCTTGATGGATTAGGATTACAGAGCTCTTGTGTGTTCCACAGAAGACAAACAAACGTGAAAGACTTTTGTAAAACTAAAGTTAAACAAGAATATTATGAAATTTTAGTTTGAGGAAATCTCTAAACACTAATTATAAGTTTATTTGATAGGGATTAAATGATAATGCCCAGCTAAGTCCTCTTAAATTGCATTTATTTTATTAAATTGGGAGAAAACACATCGTTTTGTTGTCTAAAGAAGCTTTCTTTCAGTAATTCAATATTTAATGTTTATTTCTTTTTTAGTAATTATAATGTTAATGCTAAATTTATGTAAATTACATAAATTACGAAGTAGGACACCATTTTAATTGGACATTTACCTGCAGTTTTTTAAGCTACGTTTACCATTGTCATTGACTGGTAAACTGACCTCTCAAACTGTTCGCTTGCCTTGAACTTTAACCGAGTTGTCTTTGCATTATGCACTTAAACTTATTTTTTTCCCCTGCTTGTAGGTCACTTCTTAAGGTATTTTATAGGTTTTTTTTGGGCAGCTTAATTGCCATTTTTTTTAACCATTGGTAAGCGGTTAAGTAATGGTATGTTTGAAGCTCCCTTCCCTAGCTGTCACGAAGTGTTGATTAATATATTTTATAAAAGAAATCGTGTTTTACAAAATACCTTTTAAACCATCTCTCTGCTTTTAAAGCTCTCTTTTTCTTTTTGTTAATTTATGTTATTTGGTGGCATATAACCTTATTTTGGTTTAATATGATTTTTCAAGGCTATTTCAGGTATTAGAAAATGTTATATTTTAATATAAGGAAGGAAATATAAATCTTCTTTATTTATTTAATTTAATTAAGTAACAATTACAAAACAATTGGAAGATTTCAATAATCTTAAGTCGGATTCTATGTAATTTTATAGAATTAGCATAGGAAATAGGAAAAGATAAACGTAGATTGATAAAAACCAAATGGAATTCCTCATTTATATTATTATTTATAATTTTTTTATTATTAATATTTATTATCAATCTCAAAAGATCAAAGAGCAAAAAAGCTAATATTATATTGGTCTTTGTAAAACTAAAGTTAAACAATAAATACTTGAAATTTTCGTTTCTATTCTCATAATATATGTATACTTTTATACAAATATATAATTTTTTAAAATATTTTTTAGCTGTAAGTTCCCCTTGAACTTTAACCCACCAAATCTTGGAGTCTTCCACCCTTTTATGTGTCACCTTTTACAGATTTTTTTTTACCTTAAGATACTTAGTATTTTTTATGGACAAACTTACCATCTTTAGCATTTGTTGCTGCTCCCTGCTGCTGCTGCTGCTGCTGCTGCTGCTGCGTTGTTGTTGTTGTGGTTGCCATTGCTTTTGTTTTTATTTTCGATTTTCGCGGTGTCGCTGTTGGCGTTGTGCAGACAGAAGCCGCTGCCGACGCCGATGTAGCTGCCTTATAGAACGACGCTAGTGTTGTTGTGGACGCTGCCCCAACAACAACGCTGCTTGGCGCTCTTGCTGCTGCTGTTGTTGTTGTTGTTTTGTCCACGACGTCAGCAGCTGACAAACTGCGCGAACAGTGCATTAGTCACCTGTATGTGTGTCCGTGCGATTTCCAGGTGCAAAAACAGGGGGCTGGGGGGGTTGGCTAAGTGGGCGGTATATATCAGCTGATAAAAATAGGGAAAAACGGCGAAATTTTTTTAATCAGCAGCTGTTGGTTGGACGTTGGGGGTAGCGACGAGGTAAGGGGCTGGGGTATGGGGTTGCTAGGTAAGCAATTGGGTAAGCAGGAAATAATGCACAAAATTAAACAAAAGGCAATAATACAAGAAGAAACAACACGCTGCTGATATCTTAATTAATTTATTCTATATTGTGGGGTCTAAGGAAATGTAATTTAGTTCATTATTTATAGTTAATGACATTTTCTCTTCATACTATATGGATTTTATGAGATTATTTCAGGAGTACCCATTATCTTTTGGTGTTTTTTTGGGAGGATTTAATTTGAATAATGTTTAATTTCTTCAAGAAAACGAATTATTTATTTATATTCTTCAGGAAATATTTATTTATTTAAATTTTTATATTATTTATAGCTTTATGATGATTGGTTTATAAATTACTCTTCTATTAATGGGAATTTGGGATTTTTTGGGTAATAAATATAAAGGGGATTTCTTAAGGGAAATTATTTGAATAGTATGTTTATAGTTTTAGTTCACTTTAATTAATTATTTACGCGAGTATTTGAATACAACATTTTCTTAAAAATATAACACTATTTCTTGTTTGTTTTTATTAATTTATTTAAATATTTATTTGCACACTTTTAACAATTCTTTCACACATTTTCCATTTATTTATAAATTAAATATTTGTATAATTTTTGTTGTTATTTTTTTCGGCACTTTCTGCTGTCACTCTCTTCTTCTTTCTTGCTCTTTTTCATTTGTTGTTTTTATTATTTTTATTTCTTTTTTTTGTTGCTCTGCTGCTCACATGTGCGTCGCTGCTTGCATGTGTGCGTGTGTGTGCGCGCTCGCGTGTGTGTGTGTGTGTTTGCTTATGTTGTGCCTGTGTTCGTGTGTTGCACCGAGAGGAGTGTTTGTTGTTGTTGTTGCTGCAAGTGACGCGAACCGCGTGCTCTCCCGCCCACGCACCTGCCGTTTTTCGCGTTTCCACTGCTGCGTTGGCTTCGCGGCACGCCTCTAGCACGCTCGGCACATGTTTTTCGTTGATTTTCCGCGTTCAATTCTTGTGTAATTTCGCAATAAACATTATTAACGGCTCTCTCGGATTGAACAAAAAAAAACAACTGTGTGACCGCCGATTTTTACAATGCAAATACCATCGCAGTGTTGACGGGTTTAGCTTATTTCTAGCTAGTTCTAGCTTGTTTGGAAATGAGCAAGCTTGTAAGAGTTGGATCTAGCTATGGACTTAAAATATAGCTATATATATATATTATAAAGTTTATTTAGCATATTTTAGCAATGTATGTATATGTTTTACTAATGAAATATGATATATATATTTTATATAAATACATTTGGAAGTTTCACTGGTGTTGCTTTCTTCAAACAAATCTATAAATCAAGTGGACTTTTAATAAACATACTAAGCCTTCTATAATTGTCAAAAATATAAATATTTAAGCGTGTACATCCACAAAAACGATTAAAAACCTCATTATTTTGCATGTTTCCCCACAGTTGGGTGTTGCTTGTTTTTAGCTTCTTATAATATTTAGCTATTTTTCTCATTTGTTTTTGTCCACAATCTGGCTTTTCCGTGCGCTCATCACCTGACAACACTGGTGCTGAAACTATCGCATAAAATATTCGCTATAAGAAAGAGGATTTTCTCCTCCGCGACAACTGGTCACACTTAAGAGAACCACAAACAGCGATACCCCTAGCTTTCAACCTGGTGCGCGTCTTTGATTGTCTTATGAGCAGTCAAGCAGTGCAAGCAGTGTAGGTTGAAAACTTGGCTAAATTAACATAGCACAGCGCCACCTAGTCGGACATTGGCCAAACTTGGAAATGTGGTGGGGGTTTATATTTATATATTTTTAGAATTATCTTATCTTAATCATATCTTAGTTTTTTTCAAGCTGAAGTATGTTTGTAATATTTATTATATTATGAAATAAATATTTATATATTTTTGTATGAAAGCCTCTTACATTTATTATGGTTAGTTGAATGAAAATATCAAATATTTTTAATGTTGCACAGCAATTCTTTAACAAATTAATGTTGATTTTTTATATGGGATGATAGTGCAGACTGTTAAGCAAATTGTAGGAGAAGCCGCTGGAGAATCCCTATAATTCGAACACCTGTACATATTTTTAAACAACAAATTTATAACAAAATGTTTTTTATGTTGTTTAATAAAATTACATTTTAATTTTTAAGTTTACCCTAGACATTTCGCTACAAAAAATATTTGAAATGTGGTCTGTTTTGTACCGAATGAACTCTACAACTCCCCTAAGAGGCTCCTCCTCCTCCCATAGTCTCCTTCCCCACTCACTTAAAGAAACCGTAGATAAATCCCTAGATAACCTTGGGCCATTTTATTTTTCACACAAATATCACAAACAACAAATAATAAATTTCTTTAACAAATTTCTTTAACGAATTTCGCCCAACAAAACCAGTGACCTTGACTACAAGAAATATGACACAAATATTACAGGCCAGGCAATAAAAAATAACATTTAAAAAAAGTGGGGGAAGTGAGGTAATTTTTCGGATGACGAAGATCACCTGATTGACAGCTCCCACAACTGTCTTTTTTTTCTGTCACCTACTTTGCATTTATGCTTGTTGTTGTTTTTGCTAAAACTCTTTTTTTTTTTTTTTGGTATTCCGCACGATTGTTGAGTGAAAGTTGCCACCGTTTAGAGTAATGATATTTGGCTGCCACGCCCAGTTGTCGTCGGCGTTGTCGCCCCCACCTGTCGATGGATGTGAGCAAGGTGTTAATTCGACAGTCAATTGTGTGTGCGATAACAACAAAAAAAAAAAAAACTGTCATTGCATAATCTGCGTCTGAAACCGAAACTCGAGCAAATATTTTTGGGGCTAAGAAATCAGCAAAAAAAATGTTAAGAGGGAATAACAATTAAGAAACTCCCAGAAAAGCCATAAAAATCGTCAGAACTCAAATGAGTTTTTTTTTTCTTTAGTTGGGGAAAAAACGTGTTTGTACCAAAATCAATTTGGCGCTGCAGATATAATAAAAAAAGACACAATCTGGCGGGGGTCTTAAAAAAAAACATTAAAGACATCTACACAGCAGCCGCGCAGCTGAGATCGCTTCAGAGAGATCGATTCACGGAGTCCAAGTCAATGTCCTTAGCAGGCGGCCACTTCTGTCTTTGATTTTAGCTTTAAATGCTCTTACTACCAGAGAGGGTGTTGCTGGAAAGGCAATAAACTTGTTACATAAATTTGAAATAATATTAAAGTTAAAGATTTTTAATTGAAAATTCAAGGAAAGTTAATAATTTTATGATTTTAAAGCTTATACCTTTTCTTTCCACGTTTTTACAACTTAATTTGGACTTACTTTAAATGACTTGGCATGAGAGACTTATTTACTGAGGCGAAATATTTATTAGACTTAAATTTATGTATTATTTTAATTTTTTTAAGAGAGATAGCTTGCTTTTTAAAATATTTGTAAACAGGAACTGCTTTTCTTGGCTTTAAATCATTAAGTAAATAATTTTCATTAACTAAGTGACTCAGAAAACTGGTATTAAGTTATAAGAAAAAGGTAAACACACATTTGTGTATTTTTATGTATTTTTTAAAGAGGAATATTAGGGGTCTATAAATATTTTAAAGTAGAACCAGCATTACATAGTTTTTAATCATTAATTATATACGTTTTAAATAATAAATTAAATAATTTATAAAACAGGTATTAAATATAAGAAAGCAGCAAACAAAATATTACATATCTTCACAATTATTCAATTTATTATATAAATATATAAATAAATATATCAACTTATATGTATATATTAAATGTTTTAAACAAAGCATTGAAGAGACTTCTTACACAATTTTCAATAAAGTTAACTATTTAAATTCATTAAATAAAGTTTAAAAACAATTTAGAATTAATTTGAAAGAAAAACTGTATAAACATTTATTGTACTAAAATAATTAACTATTTCCTAATGCAATTAATAATTTTTATAATCCTAAAAAAGCCAGCTTTAAGAGTTCCCGAATTATTTGTATTACACATAAATACTAATACTTAGTATATATATATTTTAATTATAATATATTATATTACTTCTATTTATTATTTATAATAATATTTTTATTATTCAAAAACCCTTTTTTAAGAGTGTTCCCCTATCATTACCTTCCATCCTACACTTCCTTTAATTTTAATTCACTTTTTTTTATTAGTTAACTTTGTTTGTACTTCGTTTTAAGCCCTTCTGGTTGCTGCTTTGGCCAAGAACTTGTTCTGCTTGCCCCTCCAATGATTGTGGCCACAATAAAATCGATCGACACAGAGATCTACCATATATACAGATAACTTTTCCTTCTGGCTGGCGTTTTCTCCCGGCCAGCGTTTGACCCATTTAACTACATTTAAATGCTTGTCATTTGCATAGAATACACATTAGTAGCTGGGGCTTTGTTCGCTTTGGTCTCGTGGGCGGCGGCGGCGGCGCGATGTTGCATTTCTAATGAATTATTAACCCAGAATGGGTGAAAACGCATCCCATGCATCTGATGCATCTCTGCATCTGCATGTGCATCTCTCTGCCCTGCAGAGGAGGCTCTTGTCTTCGCTGGTCCAAAGCTAATTGACTCTAAAAATAGCCGGAGCAGGTTTTTCAGTCTTCTGGGAACGGGTTTCCATTGGCTCCAAAGCCAAACCAAAGCTCTGCAGATCGGTGGATCCAAAAGAACTTAAAGATACAAAGATACGAAGATCCCAGCCTGGCAGCCAGCAGAACGCGTCGCGTCGGCGCAAATGGATTTCTTCTTGTACTTCTTGTAGGAGCATTTAACCAAACAAGAAAACAAGAAAAATCTGCTGATCAAATGTCGCAGGCACTGGTGGAGTCGGAGTCAACAAGGATTGAGAGTGAAAAAGGTGCTGGTTGGGGGGAAAAACCAGACGATGATCGAAGAACAGCCTCCAAAGGCTAGACTAATCGCTGCACAGTTGGACAATGTAAGACACTTAAGACTTCTAAGACTTGTAAGACTTTCTGGCTATTTAATTTATGCAAAGATACTTCTGGTAGTGTTCAGATATATTTTACAAATTTTTTATCTAAGAAGAAATTATAAATTTTCTGGAAATTTAAGTATTATTTTCTTTATTAAGGTTAAGGAGTTTATTTAAATATTTATTCAAGGTGAAACTTAGGCCTTATACCTTACAGATGGTTTCTATTTATAATTTATTTTATATACTTATATAATTCCAGTTTCTATATTGTTATCATATATTTATTTGCAGATCAATTTTACAGATTTTTTACCTAGAAAAAAATAATCATTTGTGTAGCAATTCTGGTAATTTTCTTTATAAGAATTTAGGAGAGAATTTAAATATTTATGCAAGGTGAGACTTAGGTCTAATACCATATTGATGGTTTCTATTTATAATTTATTTTATATCCGTATCTAATTCCAGTTGCCATATTGTTATTGTATATTTATTTGCTCATTAATCTAACAGATATTTTACCTAAAAATAAATAATCATTTGTGTAGCAATTTTCTTTGTAAGAATTTAGGAGAGAATTTAAATATTTATGCAAGGTGAGACATAGGTTTAATACTTTACAGATAGTTCATAGCTTATAAAATGGTATTTATTTATACATTTTATAGTTTTTATATATTTATTTGTATTATATATTACCACACATATCAAGATATTTATTTTCTTTATAGTTTCTATATTATTATTATGATTTTTATCTGTCCGAGTGTACATTTTTAGGGAATGTAAATTTTAAAAGAAATTAACATTTGTCTAGAATCCCAAGAATTTTTATTGGAGCTAAGGAGTTTGTTTAAATATTTATTTCAAGATAATTTCAACATATACTATATATTTGCATATATATATGGAGATATATACTCCACATTTATCCAGATATTTGTTTGTTACTAGTTTCTATATTATTATTATTATTTTATTTGTTCTTTATGGAAAATATATCCATTTTCCAAATGTAGATTTTAACAGAATGTACATGTTTATTTATTTATATATATTTCCCTATAATTTCTTTCCAGCTAAATAAATAAATACCCAATAGATTAGTTTATTTTTTCCTTTTACCTATCATTAAGTAAATAATGCATTTAAGATAAAATATATATTTTGAGTGAGAAATGCTCAACATATCCCAGAGTTTTAACCCTTGGTAAACTTCCTTCTTGATTCCCTTTACTAGAGTGCAATCATCCTTGAACAAACCAAATATTGATGGCCGCAAAGTCTTTAAAACAAACATGATTGATGAAGGAGGTTCTCGGTTCTCTGGGACTCACTCACTCCACCCAGGCCAAGACTTGGCCAATTATGTGTGTGTGTGCAGCTTCTTTGGAGATCGCAAAGAATAAAAAACCCTTTTCGATGGCACTTGCCTGGCTCCAACTTGGACCAGTACCCAGTATATATCAGTTCAATGACATTCAACGCCCAGAATTGGCCAAGAGGATGGAGTGGCTTTGATATTGCTGATATTTTCTTCTCTACCAACTCCTACCAACTACATATAAATACATACATATATGTATGTACCCTCCCTCCCTCCCTCCATCTCTTTTCAGCCCTGTTTGTCTGTCGGCGGCGCTCTGCCAGCGTCGGCTTCGGCTCTGGCTCCGGCGGCTTGTATAAAATGCGTTGGGCCTAAAGAAATTTCAAACAGTTGCGGCCGTGAGGCGCTAGTGAACGAACACGCATCTTGTAATCGAAAAGAAAAATATTTATTTGCTTAAAAAAGTATCTCAAACGTGAAAGTGTGTATCTAAAAATGAAGCCTGCTGCCTTGATCCTGTTTTTCCTGGCCGTGAGCCAAGCTCGAGTGGTGCAGCTGCCCCAGGATATTCCTGTGACTGTTGTGGAGGAGAAGCAGCAGCCGGAGCCTGCCCCTGTGGCCTTACCACAGGTGGGGGAAAATATTCCCACAATTCAGTTGGAAAAGGGCAAGGAACTCAAAGAGGAAATTAAGCCTGAAATTCAAGAAATTAAACCAGAAATTAAGGAAGAAATTAAAGCCGAAATCAAAGAGGAACTTAAGCCCGAAATTAAGCCTGAAATCAAGGAAGAATTGAAGCCACAAGTTAAAGCCTTAATCAAGGAAGATCTTAAGCCAGAGATTAAGGAGGAAATTAAGCCTGAAATTAAACCAGAAATTAAACCAGAAATTAAGCCCGAAATCAAGGAAGAAATCCAGCAGCAAATCAAGGAAGAGATCAAAGAACAAATCAAAGAAGAGATCAAGGAAAAGGCCAAGGAACTCAAGGAAAAACCTGTGGAAATTCAGGATCTCAAGGAGAAGCCCCAGGAAATCAAAGAGGAAACGCCAGCACTTCTGGAACTAATTCCCGAGGAAGCCAAGCCAGCTGCCATCAATTTAAAAACTCTCACCGCCGAGGAGGCCAACCCCGTGCCCGCTGTCGAGGATCTCTCGCCCTTGGAGCAGGCTCAGGAGGAGAATCAGGAGGATCCCGCTCATCCCCAGGTCCGCCAGGCCACTCAGGCCACGCCCACGCAGCAGAGCACTACGCAGGGCAACTTTGTCCAGCAATTGATCCAGAATTCGCCCATTGGCCAGTTCCTGAATCAGTTCCAGCCGCAGCAGCAGAACCCTCAGCCAGCTGCCGCCGCCTCGGCGCCCGTCCAGTCCGATGATGCAGCTGCTCAGGCCACGCCGGCCCCGACAGTGCCCGGCTTCCTCAATCCCCAGGCCGCCTTCACCCAGGCCACTCAGGTGGTGCAGAATGCCGCCCAATCGGTGGTCAACTCCACCACACAGGCCTTCCAGGGCATTCAGCAGTTTGCCAGCAACTTGGGCAATCAGTTCCAGAACACACTCTCCGGGCTGACCAACTCCCAGCCGGCTGTGTCCACCACGCCACGTCCACCAGGTCCCATCCAGCAGTTTGTGAACAATGTTTTCGGTGGCAACAATGCCACGGCAGCGTCTCCGGCCCAGCAGCAGCAGCAGCAGGGCGGTAATCCCCTCCAGGGCATCATCAATTTCCTGGGCGGCAATCGTCCGCAGAGTGCCCCGGCTGTGGCTCCAGTGACCGAGGCTCCTGCCAAGCCCACCGTTGATGACAAAATCGATCCTGCCCAGGATGAGGTGGCCGAATTTGTGCCCGAGTCCGAGAACGAGGTTCGTGCCAGCGCCGAGTCCATCGATGACTCCTTCGAGGAGGCCGCCGTGCCCACCAACGAGGTGATTGTGGTCAATGACGATGCCAGCGAGGTGAACGATCCTGTACAGGTTGTCCAGACCCAGCCCCAGGCCGTCGATGCCGTGGCCCTTTGAGAGGACACTCCCATCCCATCCATCCATCATACACCGACTGATGCCATTTTCTTTGCTATTTTTCGATGAACAAATCTGAGAATGCTTTGGGAAAAGGCTTCTTTAGTTTTCTAAGTGCATGCAACACGCAACAAATTATTTATTTCATACTCTCAGCCCAGGAATTTATCTATAAAAGAAATGAGAAAATAAATATCATTAAATAAAAAAAATCAAAAAAAAAAAACAAGAAACTCGTAAAGTTGAGAGAGTGTTTTAATGAGGGGTTTTATTGAGGGAAATTATAATGGGAAATATTTGGAGTCTTACTTTAATTTACGAGGGATCTGGGAAATATTTAAATAAAGTGTGAAAATAATTACCATAGTAAACGAATAAAAAAACAATTAATTTGCTAGCCTTTGAATAAAAAAAAATATTGATTAATTATCAAAAGGAAAAGATTTAAAATTATTATTTTTTGTTGACTAATTTAGAGTAATCTAATCCTTTTCTTTATTCATTCAACATAATTCATACAAACTCGATGAATAAATAAAATAAATAAACGAATTTTCTTAACAATAGCTGTGAATATAAATAACACTGTAAATAAACAAACAATAAATTGGTTACTTATTCACTTACTATGATATTTATTATTACAGCCTTTTAATTTTATTAATAAAATATGATTTTCTAAAGAAAGAGATTAGTTTTTGTTGAGTAATTCTGGCAAGGCATAGAATAATTTATTTATTCAACATTAATCATTCAAATTATATAAACAAATAAAAGAAAAGTAGAAAATATATATCAGATTAAATAAAGAAGAATCAATGAGTTACTTATTTATTTACTATAATATTTATAACAAACAAAAAAGTATAAATTGATTACTTATTTACTTACTATGATATTTATTATTACAAGCCTTTTATAGCCAGAAATTTTATGAATAATATGTTAATTTCCCAAAGCTAAGGTTATACTTCTATAAATAAATCCAAGGCGCCCCTGTAATTTATGTTATTTAACATTAAACAATAAAAATCTATAAAAAAGTAAATCAAAACGAATAACTTCAAGAAACTGGCTAAAAATACACCTTAAAACTACATATTTAACTCCGTAAACTTAAAAAAAAAACCTTCCCCATTTCCCATTTAAAAACACTCGACAAGGTTATTCAAAAATTATCTCATATTTATTTGAATTATTTCCGTTTGTTTTCTTGATTTATTATATTGATGTTTTTTTTTTGTGTTTTATTTTTTATTTTTTATTTTGCTTCCGTTTTGGTTTTGTTTTTTGTTTCACATTAAGGTGGTTCAATAGCTCAAAAATGTTGACATCAACCGAGACGCGCATAAAATGTACACATTCATATAAGGCTATAAGTATCTGAAGTATGTTTCAAACCCAGGCGATATAGAACGAAGGCTTCGAATTTAAACTAGATGTCGCAGCTGGAGTTGAACTTATGCCCAAATATTTAAGCTAGTTTCCTTCTTTCTTTCATTCTTTATATGTTTCCATTTTTTTTGCTGAAATTCCATTTCATTTTTTTTCGTTTTTTGTTTGTTTGCATTTTATATATTAGTTACGTTTTAGCTAAGGGGGTTTTGTTCAGTATTAAGCTGCCTTAAGTAAAGTTTCTGTTATTTTTTTTTTATCTGGTGATTTGTTGAGCTTGGAGAATGTGGCTACTTAAAGTTAGAAAGGATTAGGGATTTATTTTGGGGCAGTGTATGGGTTTAGGGGGGGCAGTGTTCTATTGATTTGATAGCTTTTTAAGTGAGATTTTGCAGAGATTGTGTTGAGTTTTTGCAGTGATTTGTGTGAGATTTTGATATATATTTGGAATGCTGGAAAACGGGTTCGTTGAGCACTGTGTTACAGGTGAAGGAGCAAAGATCGGAGTGTGTGTGTGTGTGTGATTATCGGAAATGATTTAGTTACTTAGTCGAGTTAAGTCTTCTTTGAGATTGGTACATGAACTTAATAAGAGTTTTCCTTTTTGGGTTTTTTTGATTTTTTTCTTCGATAATATATATATCATTATAGGATAAAGTGCATAACAGGCAGAGGTTCTAAAATGGCAGCCCTATAGGTTCAAGGGCCTGCACATCCTTCATCATACGAGTTGAATTTATGCTAATTAAATGTTTATATAATAGTAGGCCAAACATAACAGTGTCTTAAAGCATTTCCGTTTTAGCATTTCGCTCAGTGTATACATGTTAAAGTAAACGAGATATAGAGATAAACTCAGGGGGTTGAACCTTTGGTGATGAGAAATCTTTTCAAATGGCGCCCAAAAGTATGCTATGTTTACTCAGAGAGCATTGCATACTTTTGGGCGCCTTTTAAAAATGATTTCCAATCAAGGCCACCTCCCTTATAGATATAGAAATATAGCAGCCGTGTATTACGTGTGTAAATATCGAGTAAATATTCCTCATGATAATTTTGATTGATGTGTGAGGAGGGGGAGCGGGGGGAGTATATAGAAAAGTATTTGGTATTTGATTTGGTTTGTTTTCTGAAGCCGTTGAATGTTGTCTTGTTTTGTTGTGGGTTTCTGTCGTGGGCTTGGATATACACGTATATAGGGCGAATACACGATTTCGATTTCGATTTCGATTTTTGATTTATAATATAAGTACGCTTTATGTATATATAGATGTAAATATATATATATGTGGGTATTACAATCATATGTCTGTTCAGATACGTTTATAATGCAAGTGTCTGTGTGTTGTCTGTGGTTGTGTATATAGCGTGGCATTTATGTATTTATGTATATCTTTTGCTATTTAGCAGTTATAGCAGAGGGTTACAGTTTTCTCTAGTATATGAAGGTCATCTAATGGGCAGGAATGAGTACAGTTTCTCTTATTTATTTCTCCGGCAAAAATCCTTTGTCACTAAGAAGGTACAGTACTGGTGTGTGTGTGTGTATATATATCTTGATCTTGATCGGGTCTGCTGCTGCTGCTGTATATAGCGCTAAGCCGGACAAAATGCTCAATAGAATTTTTGCGAATAGCAAAAAAATATTAAATCGAAAATCAATTACTTCTTCCCCTCTTGGTTTCTTTTTTTTTGGTCGCATTTTATAAAAATAAAAATTCGTTTTCCTTACGCTTTTTTTCGCTTTTTGTTTTTTGTTTGCTACTAAAAAATATTGCACAATCGGAATCTAGAAAATATAACGCGCTTATCAAATATCAATCGTATATATAGCATAATTATCTGTATATTCCTATAAATATAATTTATATGTATGTATATATACTTCTGTGGTAACCTAAGCTGGTTTCGGGTAAAGTTCTCGAATGGGCTTTTTGTGGGTTATATTAACATGCAGACATCAAAAAGTTATATATATATATATGTATATATATATATAAGGTTATATCGTAAGGAGTAACCATATCATATGTCTTAGATTTGCTTTTGGTTTTAGCTGCAATTGCTGTGGGGATAATGCCGCTTGGCCTTTGGTTGAGGGTAAGGAGATTTTCAGGAGTTCTAAGGAAGACACTTGGAAAAAATGAAGAGAGAGGAAATTAGTAGCTAAGGGAAGACTTAAAAGGAAAAGAATGTTAAACACAACTATGAGAGAATAAAAGAATTATTAACCAAAATATGCTTTATATTTTTAGACAGAATCAACCCAGGCCACGTACACTTTTATCCCCCCTCTGACTATCTTAATTATCAGCTTAGTTATATAGCTCCAAAGCAACTTTAGCTAGCTTAGATTGTAGATTGTGGTGTAAGTATTACATTTATCGTACATATGTATAGTATTATTGCTATTGCTGTGTTTAGCATCTGCTGAGAACCCCTCACCAAAGGCGTTTTATTAACAAGATGCCGCACGCCATAGGCTGGCTCTAGAGCTGGCTCCAGGCTCTCTTGAAAAGGTGCTTCAAAAGCCAGAGAGAGCGATCTCTAAAGACAGTCGCTCTTAAGTTACTCTCACGCATTCCACATGTACGCTCTCATGCAAGCGACTTCTCTTTTTAGATTTTTACACTCTCCAACTTTATGAGAGCAAAGAGAGCGCGATTTTCATCGGCTGCCAAAAAAGTGGCCTGCATATGGCAATGATTGCTACGCATCTTGGTATTAAAACATCTTTGCCCTCACCCACATTAAGTTTATAACTAAAGCATTGCTTAGCCATTCATATATCTCGTATTTATATAGAGCAGAGCTGTGAGAGCACCTCTGCCCTGGGAGTGCTTAGTATGAACTAAAAGTAGCAAAACTAGACTAGAATACAGATTGGTTTGCTCTTTGGATCGAAATCGCGATAGGATTCCGTGTGTGCCCGCTTGACCCCGTTTGCTTATAAATTCGTTTCAGTTCTGTGGGGTGGCAGGATGCCGGAGGATTGGCAGGATGCCACCGCCCCACCGGGCGTGGCCATTCGCACACGTTCTCCCACGCCAGGACCCAGGATCCGGCGCTGCATTAGACGGGCGCCCATTCCGGTCATTCCTGCCGCTGATCCTGCCGCTCCTGATCCAGCAGCTCCTGCAGCTCCTGCGCCCGCTCCTCCTCCCCCGTTCATGGACCACTCGTTCTGCTTGAGCAGAAACTGCTTCACATTGTACTCCATCTGGGCAATGTCCACGCTCTGGGTGGTCGTGTGCAGCTCCGCCTGGACGGACCGCGTCTTGTCCGTGTCATTGGGATAGTATTTGTAGTTGAGTATATCACACGTGGGCTGTTCGGGACAGATCAGAGCCTCCGATCCGGAGGAGGTGGACTCCTCCAGGGTGACTCCGCCGCCAGTGCCTCCTCCTACGCCTCCACCTCCTCCTCCTCCTGCCGCCGTGGTGGTGTAGGCCACAGGCAGACCCGACCTGGTGGTTCTCCTGTAGTAAGTGGTGCACATTTCCGTTTTCTTGGTCGGTGGTGGCAGCGGTGGCGGTGGCACGGAGGTGATCTCCTGCAGGGAATTGCTGGTGATGTCCGTTTTGGGCGACAGCGAGTCCTCCGTGGACTTCTCGGGATAACCATTGGTGAGCTGCTGCGGCGTGGTCTTGTAGCCCGAGTCCATGGACAGCTTCTCAATCGATATGGAGTCCATGCGATCCAGAGTGGAGTACGAGGATTGCCGCTCGGTGCCCGAGTTGGAGTCACTGGTCGTTGCAGCGGGCGGCTGTTGCAGATTCCGCTGCTCCAGCTGCTGGGTATTGTGCTGCACCCACTCCGCCACGCGGCTCAACTGCTGACGCCGCAACAGGACACTCTCCTGGTAGTCAATGGCATCGCTTATGGAACTGGAGTTGGCCGAATGTTTGGGTGAATTCACCGCAGCAGCAGCTGAAGCAGCAGGATTGTTGCAGGGCTGGGATCCCGCGTTAACGGGGAGTTCCTCCTTCTCTCCCTCTGGGGTCTCGACTTGGGGTTCCAGCACGGGCTGCAGGGCCACATGCTCATGCGGAGCAGCAGGACCTTGCCAGGCTTCGACAGCCGCCTGGGCATTGCTCTCCTTGCTGGTTATGATGTCCTTGCCATCGTTGAGCTCCTCGTCGAGCAGCTTCTCCCGCCGCTTGTAGATCACCGGGGTGTAGGTCTCAATGGACTCCAGGTTGTCCAGCAGGATGTTGCTCTGGCCATTCTGCTGGATGCGCATGGCACACAGGCGGGGTCCTCGGTACTTGGGGTTCTCCGCCTGGCAAAGGGAAGGGAGAGAGTTAGTGGGATAATCAAGGATATTTAAGTATTTTACCTTAATGGTTTTTATAAGATTCCTATTGAAGGTCTCGAACATCTTGGCCCCCTCGCAGCTGCTGGTCTTATTGCTCCACAGACTCTGGACGCTGCCCGAGTTGGTGGACTTGAGCTGGGCTGCTGAAGGAGCAGCAGCAGAGGCAGCAGGAGCAGCAGCACCAACTGCAGATCCTGGTGGAGCCAGAGGCTTACTCGGCGGCATGGGTTCACACACATCCTCCATCTTAACCGCTGTCTGTGGCGGCAGCGGTGGCGGTGGCGGTGCCGGCGGCAGAGGTTGCTCCACCTCCGAGAGATTAGCCTGGGAGATGCCCGCCAGCAGCGGCTTGCTGGACTCATCCTCCAGCTCATCTGTGGCCGCTGCGGGCGGCGCCTCGTACTTGTTTAGCAGCTGCAGGGCAGTGCCACCGCCCTCGAGGAATCGCCGCTGATAGTTGCTCCTCAGCTGGCCCAGGTTACTCGTCTCTAGCAGATACTTCTCGGCGGCATAGGCACCCAAGTGGGTCGTCGGGTACATCATGGTGGAGGTGGTCAGCTTGCCATTGACATAGTCCTGACTCTGGCCCCCTGCCAGGGAGGTTCTCTCGCACAGACGATGATGTCCCAGTATGGGATTCACCATTAGATCATCCTTTTTGGCCGGCGTAAAGAGTTTGTCCATGTCATTGAGATCTGACACTGAGCTCTTGGTCTCCGATATGACCGAATCACTGGACTTGACCAGCTTCATTAGATACGGACTGTTGGTCCTTGAGGGGGAGTTCAGATTGCTGTGGCACCGCAGGCAGAGTTGGGTCAGCGGCTCGGTGAGACCCGATGACTGATGGAACTGATGCGGTGTCTGGGTGGCCACCGTGTAGGAACGCGACACATCTGCCAGGACCTGTAGATCCTGTTTGCTGCACTGGCAAGTGTCGCAGTGCTTCACCTCGTTGGCCTTCAGCTCATCCTCCAGGAACTTGGCCATAATTGTGGGCGATATCATGTCTGGATTGGTATTACTGCTGTTGTTGTTGTTGTGGTTGTTGTTGTGGCTGTTTGTGGTGTGATTTGCATTTGTTGTTGTTGTTTGGTTGTTGCACTTGTTGTTGTTGTGGTTGCTGTTGCTGGTTGCTGTTGCTGTTGTTGTTGTTGTGGTGTTGTTATTATTAATATTATTGTTGTTATTCAAGGTGTCCTTGGTGTCCTTAGTGTGGGTATTTGTGGGCTGATTCACCGCCTGTTGCTGGCTGTTATTATTATTGGCCGCATTGCCATTGGCCGCATCTAAAGGGAGGTTTGGTTAAAATATTTTTTAATTAATTACGATAATATTTTCAAGGATTTTTATGTTTTTCATATTTTTCTAGAGCATTTTGAACGTTAATTGTTGGATTTAATATTCAATTTAATGAAGATAAATCAAGAAAAATACACAAAATATATATTTAAATTATGAAACAAATTATAATGTACTAAAACATTAATTGCTGGGCTAAATATTAAATTAAATAAGAGGAAAGGCATAAAAATCAATGCTTAGAATGTTTTTTAATTAGTAAGCATAATATTTTCAAGAATGTAAATGTTTTTAATATTTTTCTAGATTAATTTGAACTTTGGTTGATTCGATTAATATTAAATTAAACCAAGATAAATCATTAAAAATACACAAAATATATTTTTTGTATTATTAAATAAATTATAATGTACTAAAACATTAGTTTAACATTAAATGCTTGGCTAAATATTAAAGTATATACGAGCGAAGGATTAAATTAAAATAAATAAGCCAATATTTTTATATTTTGATTATTATATTAAATAAAAGGCACTACAAAAAGTAAAAAAAAGAAAAATTAATACATTATTAATTTTTTTTAATATACTAAATGAGTAATTTAATATTAATTGCTTGGATAAATATTAAAGTACATACATTTGTATATTTTTTGATTAGAAATAAGGAGTAAAAATTAATATATTCTTTATCCCTGAACTTGTTTCTATTTATTTTTTTTGTAAATAAAATAATTGAAGGCTTTATTATTATAAAAGTAAGGAAAACAAAATTAATACATTTTTATCCCTGAACAATTTTCTATACATTTCAGAAAATCTTTAAATATTTATTTTTAATTTCTCTATCCCAAAGAAGTAGATTCTTTTCTATTTTATTTAAATATTTGTATTTTATCTGCCCCAAAACCGACAATTCTTTTAATTGATATATTTTTAAACCAAAAGTATGCCTTGTTCTTATAAATTCATAATTTAAAAGATTTTCTAAAAGAAAATAAAATATGGTAAAGCTTTAAACTAAAGTATAACCTTCTCTTTTTCGAAGCACACTTAATGTAACTGCTCAAGAGTGCCCCTTGAATAAATTTAAATAAATATAGAATAAATTATAAGTGCCCTTCTCTGAATTACTTTTGTTAGCCCGCTTTTTAGAACCATTTCAAGCAATAACTTTATTCATATTCAAAGTTATTTTTTGACCATGCAAAAAAAAAAACAATTTGTAAAAGAAAATTAAATGCATATTAGACTCAATAGAAAGTTTTTTCCGAGCCCCATTTAACTATGCCATTTTGTGGCTCTCCAAATTTTGTGCAACAAAAGCATATTCTGGCCAAAAAATAAATATGCATATATTAAAACTAGCAGAAAATTGTTCAAATTGATTAAAACAAAAAGTTTTTGAGGCGCAATCGTGTGTTTACGGCACACAAACATGTAAATATTTTGCGAGACCACCCTGAAAAGCAACAAAATAACAACAGTGGCTGCACAAAGTTATTTTGCACGAGTTTCCAAATTGCAATTATGGCCGAAACAACAACAATAACAATAACAATAACTGCAAGCAATAAAGCCCAAAACAATGGCAATAATAAATACAAATTAAATGTGGAGAAAAAATGCAGGCAATTAATGCAAATGAAAAGGCATAATAAGGACGAGGGGAAATGCCAATGCAGGATACGATGATGTGGAATGGATGCAATTATGTGAGGCAGAAATCAAATTGTGCATTTATTCGCAGCCTTCGCAGCGATTCCATCTGGGTCCTAGAAAATGTGCGAATCAATAAATCAAATAAAAAAAAGAAATCATGAGAAAATCATGTAAATCGAGTAAGTCCTGCGGTAACGGAATAATAATAATGATATATATTCGGGAAACTGAAACCAAAGAATACCCTTGCAGGTGAAGTATTCGGAAAAATAAGGATTTTATTGATTATTTATGAAGTCTTCCCAATAGGACATATTTTAAAATATATTTGAATATGGAAATATACTTTTAAAATATTAATTTGTTATTATTATTACTTTAATCCTTCCAAAGTTGAGTGAAAAATATTATTAAAATAATAAACTCTACTTAAAACAGTAAAATACAAAAAGATCTTACAAAAAATAAAGCTTTAAAGAAATAGGGGTACGAAAACAAAACATACACATGTAATAAAAATAATACTATAATTCCTAATAACTTATACAACTCCCACTGCAAGGGTACACAACACAATCCAAATAAAAACCAAGAATAAAAGAAATATAAACATTAAAAAGAAATCAAGTAAAAAATCATAAGGTTCAACATGGTCTACTAACACCTACCGAGTCCCCTCATCGAATAGACCATGGCCGTGGGCGGGAAGGGGCAGGCGGATGGGGGCGGCGAATCTGAAGCCGGAAGCACTTTATAGGAAGCTGTGGTGGCCACGCCCACTCCGCTATTGCTGCACTCGGAATCGGAATGGGAGTTCGTCTCCAATCGCATGTACGCCGACACCTTGGACTGTATATCAATGGGTAGCTGCAATGGAGAAAAGAAGCCATTATTTCGGGGAGGCATTACATTATGGATGGATGGATTGATAAAGGGATGGCTGGATGGCTGGATGGATGGAGAATGGAGGATGTGATACCCACCGACGACACTTTCTGGGGCACAAAACTATCCGGCTTGCACTGCAGCAATTGGATGGCAAGGCTAATGTCAGCCTTGTAGCGTTCCTGTGCAGGAAGAGACGAGAGCAGAGAGAGAATGGCAGAGATAAGAGAGTGTCACGGAAGTGGCATAAACGAGTATGTACACTGGGCGAAAATATTTATTAATTGCTTAATTTCTAACTTGAATATGTTAATATTATGGTATATAGTAAGTATAGTATATAGTACGCTTAACCTCTTTAGGGATAATCCTTTAAATAAAATCAAATTGAATTTTAAATATCTTGATTTTTATTCTTATAATTCCCAACCAGAAAATCAGAGCCATATGGGATCCAGGAATACGCCACAAATGGCATAGATTCCCATGGACTTAAGTATTAATATAAATCGTTAAATATTAAAATAGATATGTACTTTATAAAAATCTTAAAACCTTTGAAAATAATTATAATAATTATACATAATTACTTCTTACTTACTCCCAACCCATTAAAAAATTCCAGCAGTCTTTGTTCTTTGCCAAAATATAAGTTTAATAATAATAATAATAATAGTAATAATTATTACAAGAGTCTTAAAATATTTTATAATAATTTCTTATTATAATTCCCAACCCGGCAATCTTTGTTCAATGAAAAAAAGGTTTTTTCCTTATATCAATACTATATTTTTTAATAATAATTATAAGTTTTCAGATTCTTAAAAATCGTGGATAATACTTTCTTCTTATAATTCCCAACCCGACAGTCTTTGTTCTTTGCCAAAGTGCAAGTTTAATATTTCCTTAGATCGATAGTATATATATTTTTTTCCACTATTAAAGAACTAAATATAAAACACAAATTATGAATGGCCTCTCGTCTCAGTAAAATATTTTTACAAAATATTTCTAGTTACATTTTATGTTTGTTTATAACACCACTATTTTTTCCCCTGTGCCTTGCGGTGGTTTTTCTAGTGTATGCCCTTTGTGTGGGTATGGGTTAGTTTATATAGCTTCTTGCTTCTTTTGACACTTTTCGTATGCAAATGTCAAATATGTTTGCTGTTCGTTTTGTTTTCACTCGACTCCTGTGACTGCCGCAGCAGCAGCGTCCTTTCCGCATTCCCTGCGCTCCAGAAACCCTTTTACACATTGTTAAGCAAACTTTTTTTTAAGAGGGTTACTACTACACACTACTGCGATTTAAGGGCGTGTTGGGTTAGCAGGGATTTTTGGGTGTTAAGTATTTCTAAGGGTCAAGGTATTTTATATAATAATATAGTATATTTAATATTAATATATAATATATAATATATAATAACATAATACTCCTAATAGATAATAATTGTAGAAGAACTCAAAATATATTTAAAATATTTACTTTTCCCGTGCCTCTTTTATAAAAATAGCCTCTAAACTTAAAGCAAACAATGTTCCAGCTGTATAGCTCCCTAAAAATATTCTTTAAAATTTCCCTCATATACCCAAAGTTAATACATTTACTTCCCAGGATATTGAGCAATCGTTTCCCTTGAATCCCCAAGGATCCAAACTCCTTAGCTCGTTTCGCTACTGCTACTGGCTGCTTTTGTGCATTTTTGGTGTCAGCGACAGAGCCTCAAAAAGTTCGCTTCTGTTTTGCTTTTTTTTTTGTGCCTTTTTTGTTGCAAGTTTTGTTTTATTTTTGTGGCACACACACACACACAAACACACACCACACACTCAGTAGAGCAACTTTTAGATGCCTTTTTAAATTTTCACAAATGCGATGCACTCGAACTTGTTAAACAAGCAACAACGGCAAAGAACAACGCGCTGGGCGGGAAAAAGCGGAAAAATGGGGGGAAAAAGCGACAACTGCATTGGTGACCCAAATACAACAACAACACCACAACAAAAACAACAACAACAACACAACAACAACAACAACACCACTACATCAACAACAACAACGCCACAACAACAACACCACAACAACAACAACACCACAGCAACACCAACAACACTGCAACAACAACTTCAACAATAACAACAAGAACAATCGCTTTCGGCGAAAAAAAATGGCAAATGGGAAACAGTGGCAGTAACGGTATTTTGCACCACGTTTACCAACACTTACACGCCCCGCCGCCCAACCATTTTTCGCCACAGCTCTCGAGCTCCCAGCTCCATTCCTTTTCGTTTCGGTTTCTCACGCTGCATTTTCACACTGCATGGCGTTCAGGAAAAGCGCAGACAGTAGAAGAAAATGGTTTTATTATACCCTTGCAGAGGGTATTATAGTTTTGCCATGATGTTTGCAACGCAGTGAAGGAGTCATCT
>JAEIIU010044316.1:0-19048 GCA_018874675.1 Drosophila baimaii
GGTGTCTATAAACAATTAGACCGATCTAAAAAAGACCTCGAGTTGGCTAAACGCTTCATTGCTTCATTTACAAAAATATATAACCATATTCTACCGTGGTGTAATATCGTAAATATAAAATTTAAAAGAAAATAAGCAAATATCCAAAGTTACTCCCCAATGCAAGCAAAGTTGCCATAGAATATTTGTAAAGCTAAAACAGAAATTCGTACCCTTTGTTATTTTTTATGCTAAGTTTTTCTGAGATAAAAGTTGTTCAATATTAATTAATTTAAACAAATAAATCAATAATGACATACTTAGCTCTTCGACAATAATATATTCTCTATCTACTTGTTCATGCATATATGTGATCAGTGCTTGTGCAAGTTTTTATTTTGATGGTCGTATAAGTATATGTGAGAGCCTAGCTAGGATTTATTTCTTTACAAAAAAGATTCTGAAAATATTAAAATCATTTTCCCAATTTGTAACTATCTACTGTAACAAATTACTTTCTAGGAAATAGACAACATATAAAAGTAGATTCGATCATTAGATTCTTATCAAAGACGTCCCTAGTGTACTCATCTTTTTTGCGGTTGCGGTGTTTACAAAACTTATTAGAAATGAATTTGTTGAAGTACCAAGTATACAACATTCGGCTTTGTGAGTTAGCTTTCTTACTTGTTTAAATAGGTAATATTATTAACTAACTATTTAAAAATACAAGTCTGTTAAAGTCTGTTTATCTTCTGGTAAGTAGTGATTTCTCCACCTCGTTAGGCTCAGTATGCGGTTCGGTGTGACCAGTTATCAGCCGCGAAATAAAGTTAAGGGAATCGAGTGCCACCACTAATCGCGTGTTTACCAACACTTATCGGCACTCTTTTGGGCACGTGTTAGGTGTGCACACACTGGCGCCAGCGAAGTAAACACAACACAACGCAATTATATCGTCGGAATTTTTACCTGGTTTTCACCTGGCCCGCCGCGCATCTAAACCCACTTAATTAGCGTCCAAATTACAGCGGAAATAATGCTCAAACTAAATTGTATTGAATTCGCTGAGATACTTTGGGATTTCGGGCCGACAAGTGCAACTGCGTGTCAAGTGGAAATCATCCGCTAAAGGAGGGGGAGTGGCGGGCTGGCAGCACCAGCAGCAGCAGCAAAAACACGAACAAAAACAAAAACAAAAACAAGTGACGATTGAAAGGTGCGAGAAACGAAACTCAACTCAACTCACTCACCTGCCCCCCGTGAGCCCCGATTACTGATGACGTGGATGGCGAAGGACACAGGATATATACATTATTTTTCGCAGCAACTGCACAACTGCACATGCATGTGCATGCATACACTCGCGCACTCACGCACACACACATGCGCAAGCAACATGCAGAAAACCAGTTGTATGTCGTTTTGTTGTTGTTCCTGTTGTTGTTGTTGCAAATAAGAAGTGCAAGTGAAGCGCAGCAGCAAAAATCCTGCTCTTAAGTACAAACGAAAAAAAGGCATACCAAAAAAAAAATAAGCAAAAAGGGCCGAAGGTGCGCGACAACGACAAAAAGTTGTTTGTCAACTTGTTGCCAATGTTGCAGCCACAAAGTGGCTGGCTGTACAAACGGCAGCAGCAGCAGCACCACCAACTACCAATCGCCAGTGGCCATTGTGCATCCAACAAATCCAGGCGAAAGGCCAGCAGCAGCAGCAGGATAATAGCAAGCTCGCAATCGGGCTAGGAACAGGTGGAAAAAAAGACGTAAGCTCTTTACTAACTTGGCTTATAGCTAGAATGTTTACTAATTTCGCTTATTTTCATTACCAAAATATTTAGGATAAGCTCAAAAACAGGCTAGTAACAGGTGGAAAATTCGCAAGGGATTAGCAGTTACTCGGGTAAGTTGTAACCGAATACCGAAGGGAGAACCCTTTATTAAATGTGAAAATAAAGGAAGCCCCATCTAAAAATAACAAAAAAAATATATTAACTTGCTAAATATTTTCCTAACAATAGGGCATAATGAAAAAAATAGTTAAATTTATAAAGTAAAACCCTTGAATGGTTATTTAATGTTTTACATACATTTTTTTTAATATACATTTTCGAATACTTTCAAAAAAGTCTAAGAACATGTGAATACATACATATAAATAAGGATCTAGGATCTTCCTGGCTTTAGGCTAAGTTATAAGCTTTTAGCTAATTTTTGTTCTCTATAAAAAACCTAAAAACTTTTAAAGAAAATATCAAAAAGAGGCTAGAAACAGGAGAAAAACAGACGCAAGGCTTTTCAGCTATACATTTGGGTAAGTAAGAATTAAAGAGGACATTCCTTGATTCATTTTAAACTTATCTTTGACTTATTTTCAGTTACAGAAAGAATGACTATTTAGATAAGAAGAATAAGCAGAGAAGACAAGAAGAAAACAGGCTTAAAAAATTATCAAAAGAACACACCGAAAGCATTTAAGGAATATTCAAGAAATTTTAAGTAAATTTGGTAAGTTTGACAATACAAAAATTGGAAATTATGAAATGCTTCTATGGATTTTTAACCAAAACCTATAATTAAATCAAATTTATAATCACACTTTCCTCTTTTCTCTACAGACAGTCCAAGAAAACAACTTGTGGGAACCCTAAGAGGATTCAACACCTCATCGTTGGCTACTGAATATATCACCCGTCCTCCAACACAAAAAGAAAACCATGTCGACAATTACTAGAAGTGCCAGTGCGAGTCCCATGGCCCTAAATGGCATTATCGATGCCAGTTTGTTCCCCCTAAAATCCACATCCGATGTGGTCAATCTTTTTCGTCGCGCTTTAACCTCTGGGATCGAGCCTGATCTCACCCTGCTCTCCATTGTGGTTGGCTACATTGAGCTATCGCTGACGACGGGAGAGGCTGCTGCACAGGCTGCTCAGGCGGCAGCGGCCGCTGCTGCGGCGGCAGCAGGTGACATCAGTCAGGCGGCGACAGGTGAGTTGTTGTTGTTGTTGTTTAGCCAATCATCATTTACCGGTTGCGTTTACCGTTAACCATTTATAAATTAGGGGGAAACCAGTTAAAACGGAAGCGAGAGGGCAAAGGAAATTGGGGAAGAAACGGTCAAAGGGTCCTTGTTTAGGTTAAGGGCTCAAAATGAAGAGCATAACTCGATAATGTAGGGCATTTGAAGAGTTTCAAGGGGGAACTCCTTAGGTTTACTCGTTTAATTACTTTATAAATGTATTAATATTCCGAATTTTTGCAGATTTTATGTTTATATAGCAAACATTGTTGTAGAATCTTTAATTATAACCAAGTATCTGCTTTAAACCCACAACCCCAACTTGTTTAATAACAAAACTAATGCCAAATAATTCTCTTTCTCCCCAAAATCCAGGCGGCAATGACATAATCATGGGTAACAGCGTTCCCTTTCCGGTGGTGACACACGAACTGATTGCCGGGCTCTATAAGAAGTTCCAAACCATCCTGTCCGTGGTGGATAAGCCCAAGCCGCATCGCCAGGCCACCCGTGAGGTGATCAAAAAGGTATCGGACGTAATATGGAACTCACTGATCCGCAGCAGCTACAAGGATCGGGCCCACCTGCAGAACCTCTACAGTTACCTGTCCGGCAACAAGCTGGACTGCTTTGGCGTGGCCCTGGCTGTGGTGGCGGGCTGCCAATTACTTGGCTACAAAGATGTACGTCTGGCCATTTCGGAGGACCATGCCTGGGTGGTTTTCGGCCAGAAGCGAGTGGAGACCATCGAGGTGACGTGGCACGGCAAGGGGAGTGAGGATAAGCGTGGCCAGGACATACGGCCAGGCATTGAATCCGGCTCCTGGCTCTATTTGGGCGGTCTGGCGGTGGTTTGTGAGCGAGGCATGGAAGTGGCGGCCATTTGTGCCGCCCTGAACATCTCCTTGACCGCAAACAGTGACTGCGTGGAGGTGGCCGATCTGCAGCAGCAGCTCCTGTGGCTACTCTACGATCTGGGACACCTTAAGCGCTATCCCATGGCGTTGGGCACACTGGGGGAGCTGGAGGAGATCCATCGCACCCATCCGAGCATTAGTTGCGAGCAGCTGTACCGCGAGGCAATCGACTCGGCGCGGACACACTACCGCAACCATCATGTCTATCCGTACACCTATCAGGGGAACTACTACAATCGGTTGCTCAAGTACCGGGATGCCTTCGCCGCGTGGGCTAATGCGGCGGATGTGATCCGCCTGTACACGTACCAGTGTCGGGATGACGAGGAGATCTACAAGGAGTTGCTGGACATTGCCAACGAGCTGATACCGTTTGTGATGAAAACCGAGAGTTCGGGCCACTCGGCCAGGAGTATCCTGCGTGATGCTGAGGTTTTTGCCAATCTCCTGCGATTCTACGATGGCATCTGTCAGTGGGAAGAGGACAGCTTGACGCCCATCCTCCACATTGGTTGGGCCAAGCCGCTGGTGAATAATATCACCAAGTTTGACTATGACATCAGGTCCCAGGTGGTCATTAAGTTACCAGAGGATCTAGAGGCGGAACAGGCCAAGGCCGAACAAGAGGCTAAGGAGGCCAGGGAAGCGGCTGTGGGATCGGCGGAAGCGCTGGAGGGAAATAACAACAACACGGTGGTGAAAAAGGAGGAGGTAAGTCGAGGAGGTTTTTCTGATAAAAACTTTATTAAATGTTTAAATTTATTTTTGTATTAGATTCTTAGAGATACAGAAAAAATACGAGTTTCTCTCAGCTAAAAAAAAAGCTATTTCCTTTACTATTGCTTGTGCATTGCATGCATTTGTGGAAGATATCCTTAAAAAGATAGAGCACACAAGAATCTAAGCGAAGGGTTATTTTTATTCCGTTTTTAACCATTTTTACAATCTTATTTAATATTATTTCAAGGCTTAAATAATTTAAACTTAATAATAAATGTGTGTTTCTTCCACTTTATAGAAAACAAAGAACTCGGAGTTACCCACAACTTTGGCCGATTTAACAGCCGCATGTGGCGAGAAGATTCTTAATCCGGACTTTCTACTTCAGGGCGGTGGTCAGCCCTTTGCTGATCAGAAACAACAACAACAGCAGCAGCAGTCTTCTGGTGGCGGCGATGCCGACATAACCGAGCCACACAACAACAACAATATAAGCAAGAGCAATAACAACAACAACAGCAATCATAATTCAGAAAAGAAGGAGGCTACACAAAACACGACAAGCAACGGAGGTGGAAGCTCTGTCCAGTTTCCAGTGGTTTCTAGCGACGCCCGCCAAAATCCCGCCCAAGTGCTAGATAAGGCGGCGCCACCACAGCATCGAGAAGCTAAACCGGAGGACACAAGCGACGATTACGATCCCTTTGAGATAATGCTTAAGAAACCAGTGATCACATTGTATAGCCAGAAGATGAAGGGCCTCAAGGATCTTTTGTTGGCCGAAAAGCTCAATACACACGCTATTTCCCTGCAAGTTACCGCCCAGTCTGTGGCCTCGAAAAAAGTGCGCGGTGTGGAGAAGCACTCGGCCACGATTTCGGCCACCATCACAGCAATTTCCTCGAGTTCCGGCGGTGAGAGTCTTCTCAGCGGTGTTGGCGGTGCCGGCGGAGGAAGTGGTGGTGTGAGTGGAGCAAGCGCCACTGGAAGATCTGCATCGCCAGGCGGTGATTCAATAGCCGCTTCACGTCCCAAGCGAACGCGTCGCGAGTAAATACTGTTGTTCTATGTATTATGGGAGAAATTCCTAATTAATCATGTCTGTGCATGTTAGGTGGGTGACTCGATTTTATTTGAGAAGAATTTCTTATTAAGAAATCTTATAGAAAGCACAAATTAATATTTTTTGGTTAAAGATTTATTTATTTTGAACTGTTTTAACAACTTTTTAGTTAGTCACTTCAACCACTACTTTGATCCGATATAATCAAGAAAGAGAGTGGGTTATCTATCCAACAAAAAAACGAATTTGATATTTAAATATGTTTTTGTTTCAAAGAAATCAAGTTTTCAAGTCTCTGTATCGCTAGAAATAATCGAGTCACCCCCCAAAGTAATCAAGTGTATATCTAGGCATATATGCTATACATATTTTTGATGTTCGGTGTGTATTTATATAGTTCGTAAGTCCAAAAAAGAACGTTAGAGAACGCCTAGCGTTTTAAAAAAAAAGAAAAGTGTAAAGTATAACAGACAAAACAAACACACACGAAATGATAAGTTTTATGCTAAGTATTTATATAACGTATTTTTTAGCTGTTATAGTTTTTCGCATTTTGTATTTATTGCTACAACAACTACACATATGTATGTCTCTTACCCTCCAAACTATGTTTTTATTATCGTTTAAGCGAAACTTTATTGGTGCTCCCTACTTCGAAAACGAAAAACAGAAAACAAAACCGGTCAGTCTATGTTTGAGATTGAGATTGGAAATGAATCGAAATCGAAAAAAAAATAGAATCTGAACTTGGTATATTTATGTATTTACTTTTAAAGCATTTTATTGAGGCTAAGCTGTTTGATTTTACTCTATTTACACATTACTTAAGTATATCCTGTAATATTTAAGGAAAAGCTAAACTTTGTTACGACTCTTGACTTGAAGTTAAACAAACAAACCACAAACAACAACAACAAATAACAACCCGAATGGTAAACAAAAGAAATACATATTTAACACTTCCTCTATATATGTGATACAACACTTTTTCTAGAAAAGCTTTCATATTATATATCTTATAAAAAGTAAATAGAATTATCCACTCTCCACAAACACAAACACACACACTGTAAGGGCTCGTAGCATCAGACAACAACAAAGGCTCTTGTTTATCCCCAAAGCCAGTCCCCAGATATTGAGTCCTTAACCCATGTAACCCCTCTTGTCATTCCCCCATTTATGTGTAGCTACAGCAATTATGAACAAAATCGGAGCTTGTAACAAATTGTTAAACGATGATAATAATTGCATTGAATTTAATTTGATTTGTGCGAAGAGAGAAGCAAAGAAGGAGAGCAACTGTGATGAATAATAAGTGTATAGAAGAGAGGAGAAATGAGGATTGGTGGTGATGAGCCCGAGACAACACACAAATCTGAACAACAACAAATATTACTAATCAAGTGTATATGGTGTTTTATTCCTCATATATAACATTAGCAGACTTGAAAGCAAACAAAACAAAACAAAAATCAAAAAAACCAACTATTTAATTATGTAGATTTGCAAGCCGCAGCAACTAAATGTTAAACGTTGAACTACAAGTTATATATGTATAAACATAAATGTAAACTCTAGATACTTAAAACAAACAAACAAACAAACCAGAACAACAACAACAACAACAAAGGAATATATATATATACATATATTTTGGCATACAAAATTTTTAACTTTAAGTGAGAAGATGTTGGAAGAAGAAGTATTAAGAAAGATTTTTTATTTTCATTACATTTTTGGACAGCACGAAATCCAACAAGAATAAAACCGAAAGTTCGCTATGCAATAAATCAAAAAAGGCAACGCAACGCAACAGCAACAATATGCAAAAACCTATAAACATTTAACATATAACATATATAGATATATATTTATTAATGTTAAAGTAAACAACAACCATTTTTGCTCTAATTGTTTCAAATAGCCAACCAGCAGCAGCAACAACAACAGTTAAATATTGAATGTAGCCCAAAATCCAAAATGCTCAAAATAATCCTTTTTAGCTTGAAAGTCAAATAATAGCCAACAGTAAAAATGTTAAACGAATCATTAAATGCTTAAAAACAACAACAATAAAAAATAATTAAGCTCTTTATGAATCTGAGAAAATATTAAACATGTTGGGGTAAAATGAATAAATTAGTGATTTAAGTTTTTGAAATAAATATGATCCTTGTTTCAAAAACAATATTCAAAATTCTTTAAAAAAGAAGAAATGAATGTTTGCAGTTTAATAAGAACTTAAAAATTTTATCATTTATATATATATATATTATTTTTATGCTACTTCTGTTGAAATTTGATCAGATTTTTAAAGGGCTTGAAGTGTTTTTTAGTTTAGAGGGGACAGTTAAGGGATACAAAAATAAGAATTGGTTTGTACCAAATGCAAACGTCGTTTGAAAATCTGTAAATGGGGTCTTATTATAAAAGGCATAAAGTACAAAATATAGCGTTTCTAAAATAATCAAAAACAAAAGAGGACAGATAACGTCCTTAATTTTGGTCCAGGAAAAAATTTAATTTTGTTGCTTACTCTACATTTTTAAATTAACGACAATATTTAAAAATCCTTTTAGCCACAAATACTGCATTAAAAATAGGAGCGATATATTAAAGAACATTTTCTTCGGTTAAAAAAATGTCCCCCTTAAAATGTTTAATTAATGGAAATTAAACATTTTATTTGGCTGGAAATACTTAATTTGTTTCTGTTGTTATGTTTTAATTGTACACGTATTCGCTTTTAATTTTTGTCTAGATTTTAAATATATTTTGTTTATAAAGTCCAGTAACGAGTCTCTCACCTAGCTAGTTTATAGCCCAAAGAGCCATTTCTAGCTGTAAATTAGCTATGGTTCAGTGTTACAAAACAGTGTGACCAGTTATACTTGCTGACCTTAGCTTGGCCTTCATTTGTTGTGACCTATGGATTTTTAATTTAGTGTTGTAACAGCCACACTACAAGTGACTAGGCATCATTTTGGCATAAAAATAAAAGCGTCAAACTTTAAATTCAATCTGAAATCAAACAAAATGTCCGGTCCGGAGAAAGAAAAGGAGAAGGAGAAGGAGGAGACGACCAACAACAAGAGCGAGGACCTGGGTCTCCTGGAAGAGGACGATGAGTTCGAGGAGTTTCCCGCAGAAGGTGAGCGCACTCCCCTTGCTCTCATTGGCAAATCGCAAGGCTCACGCTGAGCATTTTCCTTGGCAGATTTCAAAGTCGGCGACGATGAGGAGGAGCTGAATGTGTGGGAGGACAACTGGGACGACGACAATGTGGAGGACGATTTTAGCCAGCAGCTGAAGGCACATCTCGAGAGCAAGAAGATGGAGACGTAGTGGCCGCCAACCGGCGCCCGTCCGTTCAGTCCTAACCAATAAAAAAACGAGCTGAGCTGAGTTTGCAGTTTATAGAATAAAATCCGTATATTTAGTGCTAACCTAATGCCACCTGCTGTTTTCGCCGAGTATGTTCTCGAGATTCTCGCACAAAATGCCGCGCAAATCCTCCTGCTCCCCGATCTGTTTGGCCAGACTCTCGTTCTCCTTCTCCAGCACCTTTATCGCTACATCGCGGCTCTCGATTTCGGTCTCCTGGTTCTCGATCTGCTCCTGGGTCCCTGCAGAGTCGGCCCTGTGTTTTTCCCTCAGCTCCTGTAACTGCTGCTTCTCGTCGCGTAGCAGTTTCTTTCGGGCCTCCGTCTCCTGGAGGGTCTTCTGGTTTCGGGCCGCGAGAGTGGGCAACTGCTTGCGCATTGCCTCCAGCTGCTTGATGTTCTCCTTATACTCTTCCAACTGGGCAAATGGAAGCAAGGGCGTTGCCTTCTCGAGTGCCGCGATGATCTGCTGGCTGTCCTCGATCATGCTGCTCTGACTATTGATAATCTGCTCCTTGCTGGCCACCTCCTTTTTGCAACTCTCGACGTGGGATGATGTGCTCTGGATTTGCCTGCAATTGGGGATTGGGAATTTAGGAACGGAATTGCATTTCTTGGGAATCGCTTACTTCTTAAGGTCCATCACTTGATGTTCCTCCACCACCAGCTGCTCCCAGTGCTTGAGGCGCTTGCTCAGCTCACTCTCTTGTAGCTTATGGTTTTCCAAGGAGTTCTCCAGCTCGCTGGCGGATTTCTTTTGCTGGACCAACTGTGCCCTGGACTCCTGCAGTTCCACCTTCAGCTGGTTGATCGCCAGCTTGCATGCATCCATATCCTCCACTATGTTGGCCACTGCCTCCCTATGCTGCTCCAACTGGGTGTGCTTGATCTTGACCTCGGCTAGCAAGGCCTCTCGGGCCTTGACACCCTGTTCCACGGGTCCCAGGACATTCTTCTTGAACATTTTATAGTATGCCAGATAGTTAAACAGGTAGCCCAAGGTGCTTAGGGTCTTTTTGTTAGCTAAAACATGTTTAAAAATGGTAATAATTAAGCATTAAACTATAAGATATTCAAATGCAAACCTGGCTTGATCAAGTCCATGTAGAGGTAGGTCTTGTTGGGAAACGAAATCTTCACAATGCTCTCTATTTGGCGGCACAGGCGGATCAGGAAGACGCGCGTCTCCCGCGACTGGTCAACAGTCTCGCCGCCCAGCTTGAATGGCGGCTCCACTCGAAAGCCGAAGCATCGCAGATAATGCACAAAGATCTTGGTGAGAATCGCCACACTGGGCCTGGCCAACTCGTTGTGACTGATGCTCAGGTCGGGTATCAGGTGTTTGCCCTGCGACAATATGTTATCGATTTCCAGTGACACCGCCATTATAATACGCTTTAAATTGTTTTAAGTTTTGTTTAAAAAATTCTGCCAAACATTGAATAGCTTGGTTCAGTGTGACCAGAGGTGGCCAGAAGGAAAAATATTGCTTCTCACAGTTTTTTAAGTTATTTCCAATCGCGCTTTCCAACACTTAATTTGTCCGTTGAATATTTAAAATATAAATTTAAAAAAATACACATTTTAAACATTAATAAATTAACTTATCATGTGTGGTAAACTAATTTAATATACTTTTTTATATATATTTTATAGTTCCTACTGTAAAATAAAATTAAGTCATACAGACCATGGCTATCACTTACGTTGCCATGGATTTGTTTAATTTCTCCAAGTTTATTTTTACCTTTTCTGTGTGAAAACTTTGCAAAAATGGCATCCTCCAGCGCTGTTGAAGATGAACATCTCACGGACTCTGACTTAACCGATGATGAGGGTAAAAAATCGATTAAAATATTCCCCAAAATAATCCTAAAAACGCCTTAAATCCCAGAGCGTAGCGTGGAACCACGCCAGGAGGAACTACGTCCCGAGACACCAAAGCCTTCGTACAGCGACGAGGAACTACACCAACTGGTGGGCTACATACAGCGCATGAGTGTCCTCAGTGGCCTAGACCATCGGGATTGGCACGAGGGAACCCTGGACATCATTAGACGCTGGCTGCTAGAGGTGAATGAACCCCTGCTTACCGTCTACTACGACCAGGATGTACTGTCCGCCTGCCTGGGCATCCCTGCCATCTGCGTCTCGGACTTGAGCTACTTTCGACGCGAGCTGAACGAGATCTTCAGTGTGGAGGGATTCCATGATGAGATCAATTTTGGCACCTTGACCAGCGATGTGGATGGTTGCATGATGGAGTTACTGGAACGTCTGTACGTGCCTTTCTTTAGGAACTATCGTGATTGGAATGCAACGGTGCGAAATCGCTTCTGCTCCAGCTTGGACAGATTTCTGGCATTCCTAACCGGGACGCATCATCAAATCTCGGGAGTGGCCGTCTTGTATGTGCCCTATGTGATCAAGGAACTGGCTGCCGGACCTGTGGAGAGGCAGGTGGTCAGGAGTCTGGAGGGGATTGCCTTGTACTGGACCACTCAGATACGTACTTTGCTGGGGGATCGTACGCTGATGGTTCCACATGATCTAGCCACCGTGCGGGATGAGTTTGAGTTCTGGGAATATCGATGTAATTTTGGAGAAAACAATTCTATGATATAGATTTTCGGTATTTAATATTATAATATTTTTCCAGATGAAGTTCTTCAGGGAATCAACGATCAACTGGCCCAATCGGATGTCCAGAAGGTACTGAAGGTCCTGCATCATGCCCATTCCGTACACATGCCCCAAATGGATGAGCTAATCGAACGGGCCAAGCAGGAGCTGCTTCAGTCACTGTCCAACATTAAGTACCTTCAGCTGCTGATTGAGCCCTGCTCCAAGATCGATTTGGCCCCAGGTCCGGAGGATTTACCCAAGCTCTTGCCCAGGATTATCCACCTTATACGTTTCATTTGGTTAAATTCGGAATACTACAATACCCCAGAGCTTATTGCGGGTTTATTTCGGAATTTGAGCAATCAGATTATAAGGTATTTCGTACCATATACTTATCTTTAGAACATAAAGTTATATCTAATTGTTATCAACAGATTTTGCACGAAACAAACAAAAGTTGAGGAGATTCTCACGGGTAAGGCCCGCTTTGGTATCAAAATATGTAACCTGGCCATCGATAGCTGTCTGGTTTACAAGGGAATCTACGGAGAAATGGCCAAGGAAACTAAGCTCCCCACCTGGGAGCTGAATGAGGGCATCATTTTCAACCATATCGATGCCTTTGTGGAGCGCCTAAATGATGTGATTGACATTTGTGAATCGATGATTGTGTTTGGTCGCTTGGATGAAAATGGCAGCATACCCCAGCCCGCCTTCGGCGGCGCTTGTGGCGAGGAGCTGGAAAAGATATCCTCCAATGTGGAGCAAAAGTTTCTGGCCACGTTAAGGCAACTGCAGAGCTGCTCCCAGGCTAATATCTTGAATGTACATCGCTCGGATTGGTACGAGCAGGTTTCCCAATTCCGCAAAAGCATGCAAAAGCTGGAGGAGACTGTCCAGCGGCTAATCTTCAATGTGTTCCAGCGCGTTTCCAATGTGGAGGAGACCCTAGAGGCTCTGCAGGCCATGCTATTCTACTCGTATCGCCAAAGGGGCACGCTAAGGAAAACCTACTTGCGACAGGTGAGCAAATTGTGGCGAATGTTCTCCCAGGAGATGGATTCCACATCGAGAAAACTGCTTGAGGAGCGTCGGCAGGAGTCGTGGCTACCCAAACACGTGTCCAGAGCTCTGAACTATCGCATTAATCTGGAGCGCTTGGCCTGGCTAAAGGATCGCCTCAAGAGCGCCGAATGGTTGCCACCTGTTAAGGAATCTGCTCCGGCTTTGGCCAAATTCGATTCACTGCGTCACGAGTTTGACAAGGCCACGCGACAGGCCTACGAAGATTGGGTGGCCAAGTGCTGCGGCTGGTCCGGCGATCTCTGCCAGCGATTGGATCGCTATCTGATAGTGCGATGTAAGAAACCCAAGGGCCTGGTCGAGTGCAATATAGATCAATCTGTTCTGGAGCTGTGCGAGCATGCTCAGCACTTTGAGAGGCTCGGTTTCGCCATACCCAACACCCTGAAAAAGCTGTACGAAAGGCACGATATAACCAGGACCCTGTTCAATCGGGTAATCCAACTTTGTCTTAGTCACAATCGCATTTTGAGCGCCTTAACGGAGAGGGAACGAAAACTATTCCGACCCCTGATCCAAGCCTGTGATCGCCAGCTGGCTCCTGGTATATTCAAGATAACCTATGGCTCTGATCTGAGTGAGGACTACTTTGAGGATGGTAACGAGTTCCTGGGAGACTTCCAGGAAATCGTGTACATATTCAAGCGGGCCAATCGTGGTGTGGCCCGGAGTTGTGAGAAGATCTGTGACACCTGTCTGCTCCACTTTGCCTTCTCTGGCGCCGTGGATATATCCGTGTTCCAGCAGCGGTTGTCCAGCAGGCTGAGCTCATCCGGCGACATCTTGAGGAGTTACTACAGTAAGATAGTGGAGCTTCTGTGTGCCTTCAGTCGGTACTTTCAGTCGGTGGAGGATGAGGTGAGTAGGTCAGCTTTTACATCTTTTCCTTACCTTTTATTTCTCCTTAGATCTCCCCTGAGTGGATAGCCTATGTGAATGATCTGGATGACATGCTGGCCAGCTCTCTAATGACCAGTGCTCGCGGTTCCCTAACCAAGCTGTATGAGGCTCTGCATTGCGACGAGGATATGCCATCGGTTCCCATAATAGTCATCGAATCGGATGTTAAAGATGGTGGCATTATCTTCACTCCCAACATGGATGCCATTGGGGAGATGATAAATGGAATTATCGATAGCATTCGCAGCATGTTGGATCAGTTTCCGCGATTGGGCTATAAACTAAAGCTACCCAAGGAGCAGCAACGGCAGGGATTCGCTGCTGAGTTCCGCGAGGATCAGGACTGTTCGGAGCTAATGAGGAGCATTCAAGCGGAGATCGTTAGGCAACGCCAGGAAATGGCTAAATATGAAGAGCATTGGAACCGACATCGTATTCTTTGGGAGACAACCGAGGAGGTATTCCGCAAGCGTCTACGTTCCAGTACCCGCACAGCCGGTGTCTTTGAGGGTGGCATCGAGCACTATAGTGCCCTGGCGGATGATGTGTCCTTCGAGGATGCCATCACGAATGTGTACTTTGTGCTGGTCAATCAGAATGCCCTGAAGAGCACCATCCTGGATTGGATTGAAAAGTGGCAGGCATTGAATATCAAAATGCTGCTGGATCATGCCAGCAATTGGATGAGAGGTGGGTTATTCCACATCCTACTTCCTATTAACCTTATTGTCCCTCCTTATAGCCACCTTCCGCTATATGAGACGCAATGAGCGGAATGTGATGAAGGTGCCACGCACTCTTAGGGAAACCGCGGCAGCGAAGCAACTGCTTGAGCAACTCCTGAAGGAAGTTCCCCAAAGGCAAGCGGGCTTTACGCCGATGCTGGAACTCTTTGTACTGCTCCACAAATACAGGGTGCAGTTGACGGAGAAGACCCACCAGCAGGTGATTGGTTTGGAGTCCTCATGGCTGCACTATATCCAAGTCTTGGGTGAAGCGGATGAAATGTTGGACAACGAAGACAGCGAAATCCATGTGGAATTGGCCAAGCATGCCGAAAAGTTCAAGTTGATATTGAAGGAGTTCCTCGAGGACTTCTACTCCAAATTACCCAAGAAATAAATAACATTTTATAAGTAATATAATTTAAATACATTAATTTCTTGAAATCCCAATAAAGAATGCAGCTTCAACCTCTCGCTTTTTGTTTGCTTTAAGCTCGTGCTATCCCATTCCATTTAGAAAATGCAAATTAGATATGTAATTGATGCTTCCACACGACTGCTCGCCCTGGTTTTTTTTTCACTCATCTCATTTTTAATTAGAAAGGAAAAGCTGTTAAAGTGAAAAACCGCAAATAAGCTTAAATCCCAGTGTAATTAAGTTGGGTTGCTCATTGGGCATTGATGTGCGGTTTGGGGGTAATTAATCGCTGTGCTCCAACGCCTTTTGTGGGTGTCAATTTGTGGTGCGACATCTGATATAGGAAATAGGGCTTCAATATCCCATATTCATATGTGTATGTGTTTCCCACGATAATATTATATGATAAGAAAATGGATATACATTTAAATATTATTAGATTTCACGTTACTGTTTTCTATGTTAAATGTGTTTTCTTGTGATGTCATAGCTCATTACCTCTGTCCCCATGACGTCACAGTTTCTTATTCGATTTTGTTGGGTAACAAAAGTATGTAGCTTCTTGTCAATAAGATATCATTTTGATTGATTGTTTGTACAAGTCTGCCGGCTAATTACCTGTTGATTTGGAAATTAAATTGTGGGCCTCAGTCATGAACCGATCGCCGGCCAGTTGGTGGTCACTTTTGTGGCTCATTTACTCGGCTTCTTTCACTTTCGTGGAGTCCCATCACATTTTGGGTCTTTTCGTCAACGTCCATCGTTCGCAGTTGTTGGTCCATCTGGCCGTGTGTCAAGCTCTGGTCGAGAAGGGCCATGACCTGACATTGGTCACTACTTTGCCACTGGAGGATGATGATATAAGGGGAAATGTGACACACATTCTAATACCCTGGAATCAGCCAAAGGATGAGGGTGATCGTCGCTCTTCCTCGAATTTCTTTGTCCGCCTGGAAGGAATGTTTAATCGCTTGGAGAAATCGGGTGACTTTCTCCATCTGCCGGAATGGAAAGCTTTCCTGAACAAAGACACCAATCCCCATTTCGATCTCATGCTTTTGGGCTATCACTTCAACGATCATCTATTGGGTGTGGCTGCACATTTCAAGTGTCCCGTGGCCATCATATCCACCCAACAGCCCACAGGATTCGTGAACAGCCTGATGGGCAATCCCGAGGAGCGTTGGTATGTCCCACAGCCCTATGACAGTCAGCAGAGGAGTGGTCTGTCAGCTTGGGTCTTTGGAATTTGGGAGAAACTCATGGAAATTATGGCCAGAAGAGTGATGAGGAAAATCTACAAGTAAGTCGTTATTATTGAAGTGTTTTTTTTTTTTAATTTAATTTAATTTTCCCTTTTTTAGTTTACACTTTCCCGAACCCCTATATCCCAGCTTCGAAACCATGCGCCTTTCGGTAGCCTTGACCTTAAGTAATCATCACGCCATCAGTGAAGGACCTATAGCTCCTGTTTTACCTAATATGGTGGACATTGGAGGTATATTTTTGGAGCAAAAAATACATGAAAACTCCCTGGAAATATCTGCCACGAATAGATCTATAATAGTTTTCAGTTTAGGAAGTCGCTTTACTTGGCGGAAGTCTCCTCATACCCTAGTGTCTACCTTCACAAAAGCCTTTTCCCAATTCCCTGACTATGATATCTACTGGACTTACGATGGAGCCAATCAGAGTGTTATCATTGTGGATTATCCACATATAAAAATATCCAAATGGTGGCCACAATGTGAGTTATTGAGCAGTGGAAAAGTTCGATTGTTCATCACTCATGGGGGCAAAGGCAGTGTCTCGGAGGCCCTCTATTATGGAGTGCCCATGCTGGGGTTACCTTTGGTGGGCGATCAGCGAGTCAATCTCCAGAGGATGCAGGCCAAAAAGTGGGGCTTGACATTGGACACTCACAATCTGACCCACTTGGAATTAGCTAAAGCAATGGAGGGAATAGTAAATGAAAATGAATATATTGAAGCCATATCGAAGGCCTCCCAACTATATCGCGATCGTCCAATGAAATCCAGTGAGTTGGCAACCTTCTGGCTGGAGTACCTCATTCGTCATGGTGGTGCTAGAAATTTGCACAACCCTTCAAGGCAACTTACCTGGATCGAATACCATTCCATTGATGTTTATGTGACCATCTATGGGGTCTTAATTTTAATGGTAATTGTACTCCGAAAATTAAATCGCTTGCTGTGACTAGAAGTATCGTTTAATTGTATACAAATATATATATATTTTACATAAAGTAGCTTAAGAGATGGAACTTAATCGACGCTTACTTAAGTACACTCGAATGTTGTTGGTTGACAATACTTCTTCTTCTTTTGATCGGAACATGGGACTTGAATCATTTCTGGGCTGGCGTTCACTGGCGTTTCTCACGTTCAAGAGGTTGATGAATTTTTGCGAATAAATGCTATGTAATTAGTATTTTTTAAATTATAAATAATCTGCACAGAACTGATGGCTGACGACGGACAATCTTTCAATATAATAGCTCTTAATACTAACGACTTAACATATTGGAAGGTGTGTTCCACTAGATGTATTTTTATTGAAGTTTTTTCTTGTAAAATCTTCTCTCATGGGAAGATCCAGCGTCACTGCTACGGGATGCGAATTCACAATGTGTTTGTTTGTGTTTATATGGCTTCAAATTTTAAATAGTAGTAGTAGTAAGTAGTGGTAGTGTATAAGTTGTAGTTAGTTTATGCACAGTTCTGGGGGATTTGGGGGTTTTGGTTTAGCTCTTGCCATGCAGGCGCTTCGACTGGAAATGTCCTGGCTGGTAATAGCTCAGATTCGGATTCTTGTATTGATTTTGATTTTGAAATCCGGGGCGTGGACAGCGTCCATTTTTCATGTCGTATGGGCCGTAATTGCAGAAGGGCGGACTGCTGTCTCCGCTTTGAATGCGACTGGAAAGGAAAAAGCATATAATTAATACAATTAATTAAAACAATTAATAATACAAAACTAACTTCAAAATTAGTTAGTATGTTTTAGTAGGTATATCAGAAAACATTGATATATTGATATTGCATCGATATTTGACGGGAAGTGCGCTTATCTTTGTGATAAATGTACGATAAGTTTATAATCTCTTTTATATATCGGACTGTGCCAAAGAAGAACCTAAAGTTTGTTTAAACTAAGATTGTTGCAAATAACTTAAACTTAAATAAAATGAATTAAATAGTATTTATTCGATAATATGGAAATTATCGATATTTGTACGTTACATGTGATATTTTTCGATATTTTTCTTTTCGATATAATAAACTTTTTCGATATTTTCGCTGTGATATTGAGACTGATATAATATATATAGGACTTTTCCTTAAGATATATAAGAATCCTTAAGATATTATTTGTATAAATATTTATATTGATCGGAAAAAATCTAGAAATAATTTTTAACTTAAAACTCACCGTCTCTCCATCACGGAGAATCCCTCCTCGCCGTTCTTCAGCCGCTTGCAGGTGTAATCGCTGAGGTGGCAGTCGCATCGGCAGCGCTGCCCCGCCTGCAAGGCATTCCGCTCGCGCGGATCCTCCTGCAGCTGCTGCTGCTGCTGCTGCTCCTCCTCCTCCTCCTCCTGCGATTGCATGGCCGGCCAGCTAAAGTCGATGAAATGCTTGGGACACCGGCAGGCAGTACTCCGCTTGCGCCGTATCTCCACCTTCACGCACCCGCACTCGGTGTGGTTCAGCATCGGGACAATGCGGGCCATTGACTTGTTGTTGACGTGAACGGAGAATACCAGGTTCACGGTCTCGTTTCGCTTCATTTTGCAGGTGAATCCCGGATCGCAGCAGCCAACGGTATCGCTGCACTGATGCAGGATTGTGGCACGCGGGGAGTACACGGTATTTGTCTCCTTGGTCATGTAGATCACCTGGGGCTTGGGCACACGACAGCGACCCTCACGTTGCACAAAGGCACGGTGTTCCCTGGCCATTTGATTGAGCTCCTGATGGTCTGTGGAAGAGATAGGGATTAATGGGTTAATTTTTAAGACAATTGCGAGCTACAAAATTAAATTATATATTTAAGAAAAAATATTAGAGATCCTTAAGAGAATAATAATGATAAAATTTGTAAATAACAGACCGCTGTTGATGATTTTAAGCTAAAGAAAGTAAAAGTCGCTTAAAAATAACAGCATCTTCATTATAGAATATTAAAAAAA
>JAEIIU010044317.1:0-28258 GCA_018874675.1 Drosophila baimaii
AAATACTTATATCGGTTGAGACCGTAACCGTAACCGAAACCGATATTTGTTTCGGTTTTAATCCCTGATAGATATAATCGATGCAAGATCGATGCATTGTAAACCACAAATAAGACGAGGATAAAGTTTTAGCAAAGACCTGGAGTTTAGACATTTTTGGTTCCTTTATTGTTACTTTTTTATGCAACAGGATTTCAATATGAATTTAATAACATAGTCCTTGCTTTTTGTTATTTTTGGTTCCTTTCTTGTTATTTTTCTTATGTATGAATATGATTTCAATATTTTTATTTATTTATCTCTTTAATTTATTTATTTTATTTCAAGAAGAACTGAGTTTTTAAGTTAAGAAAAATAAAAAATTATTTTCTTTGGTTAAATCGATTTTTTTTCCTAAGATATCGAAGTATCGTTGTTCCCCCCATCTCTAAAACAGAGCCATAACTTACACGACACTGCTCACAGCACGCCCCAGTGGCACACTGAGCTTCTGACTTTAGCTTGCAGGTGATGCCATCGCAGCATTGGTCCAAGGCACACTCCTCGAAGGTACCGCAGTCGCACTCCTCGTCCTCCTCAACCACCTTGTTGCCACAATTTCGACGCAGCTCGATCTAAGAGGTATACCCAGAGATTTCATCAGAAAACATATCTAGAATGTTTTTTTATTTTTAGATATATTTAAGACAGAGCGGGAAAACACTTAGTTTTTCTTCTTGTATGGTTCAAGTTTCTTGTTACGCTCTTGCGATAAATTCGGTTGAGCGCTTGCACTTTAAGAGTCAGTAGATGGACTCAAGTCGAAAGGGAGGAGTTAAGGTTACCATTATGCTGCAGATGCTCACCTCATTTGGCTTGTTTAGCAAACACAAACCGTGACCGGTGCGCAAGGCATCTATGTAATCCTTTTTACTGCATTCCGAAAACTTATACGGCTGGACATTCTCCTGACCCACAATCGACTGCGCCATGATGCAGCCATGCCAGTCACGGCAAAAGCACTCCTCGCCTGCAAAAAACAAAGAAACGCGAATGTATACTATACTTTATATAAATATATTTTGTAGCTCTCCTTACGTCCATCGTCGTGTCCCATGCCAATGTTATGGCCGATCATGTGGGCCATGGTGCCCGCCAACAGATGCGGCTCATAGACATTGACGTCCACGCTGATGCCAACAGCTCGGGGCGTGCAAACAGTCTCGGGAACGGCCATGCCAGCCTCGCCGCCCGCAAAGGTTTCGCCCCTAAAGAGGACGTTAAGACATATAGTTAAGGTTGGGGTTGGGGGGGCCAGGCAGTCCTCCTCACTTACGTAAGCAATTGCGTTGTGTCCCGCTCGATCTGGAACAGATTCCTCGAGGTGTAGTCGTTGAAGCTCGATATTGCCTTGCTTATGTCCTTGCTGCCATCGATAACAGCCTGATTTTTACCCCAAGTCTCTATATACACAACCGAAACACGCGTATTGAGGGTACGAAAGTACTATGGGGAGGAAATTACCATATATCAAGTATATATATATATATATAAGGGAAGGGAATCTCTTACCAGATCGGCTATATTGGCCACCTGTATGGCATCGTGGATCACCTCCGCTCGTGTGCTGCCATTTCGCTTATCAAACATGGCCTTGTCCACAATAATGGCCGTTTCAATATATTTGGTGGCCTCCCTCACGTCTCGTTTACTGCGCCCAGCGCCGCCCTGGAGGATCTCCTCGATGACGCCCGCCACGCCCGCCGACAGGTGCTTGGTGCGACGCGAGAGTCGCCAAGAGTCCAGGTTACCGGAGTTGGCGCATCCCTTGTTCGCCTTCGTTCGCGCCTCGAATATGACATGGGGATGTTTCTATCGGAGGAAATAAATATAGAAAATGTGGAGCAAGTGTGCCGAGGTTCTTGTAATCTTACCGAGAGATCGCCGCCATAGAAAGGATGGATAACAAATGTCTCATTTCCGATGTGTATGACGCCACTTACACCGTTGCAGGTGTGAAAGGCGGCACTGGCACCCGGATAATCCTTCACTGTTCCATGGTAATAACAGTGCTCGATATCCTAAAAAGTGTATAAACATATATATATATATAAATATATATAACTAGAAAACTTTAAAGACGTCACTAACATGTCGGTTTCCATCCACAAGGTATCCGCCCACGTGATAGTGTTTCTGTTGGATATTCGGGGAGAGAAGTTGCCTATGTGCAAGAAATATAATTAAATATAATATTAATATGTATAGTATGATATTATTAACCAACGAGTACTATGAACTTACGAGTTGAGCTCCAGGTCCAAGCGAAATTTGTGATTAAAAGCCTTGATTAGCAGCGAGGTGCGATGGAAGTGTTTCTGCAAATAGGCATTGTATAGAAATTCATTTATTTATTTTATAAACAAATTAATTTTTGTAAACATAAGGCATCTCTTTGCAAATTTTCACCATTATAGCCATGGGTCAACGTACCTTTGTTCTTCCTCTGTTAAAGCCACTGTCATCGTGGGGTCGCGGTCTTTGTCCAGGCTGTAAAAATAATTAACACGGTCCATGACAATACAAATTGTTAATATCAAGTATACAAATTATATAAAGTTTGATTTTTAATAATATAAATATAAATGTGTTTACTTTCGTATATATGTATGTCCATACATAAGTATGTAAGTTGGCAACGCCTTTTTCTAACTACAAGCCTTATGAGCCATTGTATTTACTTGAATTTTGTAAATCTCCTATATAAAACCTATTTAAAACAAACTTATCTTGCAGAAGTTCGATGATTAACTTGAAAATCTATTATTTTCACACTTATTTTCGCACTCATTTTAAACTATGTTTCTATTTTAAAGAAAGTCATTGCGTCTTATTTTGACAGCTTTTCGGTATAGTGTGCCCGTATGATTCTTTTCACAAATCACCTTAAGTGCAACTGCCACACTAAGATAAGTTAGTGTTCAACTTTAAAGCTCAAATAAATAAAAATATATATTTATTTATTTCAATAATGTTTTTTTTTACAAAATCCCAATTAACCAAAAAGTATTAAAAATAATTCTTTGTAAATGATGTAACTTAAAAAAGGAAGGTGACCAACCCTTCAAGTATCAGCCAGGCTTTTTTGTATTTGTATTTTATTATTAATTAAATTCCTAACGCTACAAGTCTAGGACTTATAAATTAACGCGCTGTATTATATTATATGTTAATGTATTTTGTTTTCTTCGATGTAAGATATTATATATTCTTTATATTCAATCTGTTTGATTTAATGTATAATATGCACTTACCTTTGGTACACTGACTTCACGCGTAGATATGCCCATCTTCTCGTGATGGCGCAGCTGTACTGGATATATAATTTGGTAATAATGGCCACCAATTCGACGGACCAGCTCTTGATTTTGCCTGTATTCCTTAAGTAAGCGTTCCACTTCTCCTAGAAAATAGATCAAATGAATGTAAGTAAGAATTGCCAACTGCAAACGAAACTCTTTCTAATCTTGAAGAATAAATAAACATAAAAACTGAATATTTAATTAATAAAATATATATAGAGTACAGGAACGTAAACAATAGGAACTGTCAATCTACAGATGTTCTTAGGAAAGCTGGTTAACTTTTAAAGAAATAATATCCATTAGGAAACACTTACCAACAGGACTTTCTTCATTCCAAAAAGAATCATCTAGTGTGTAATCTGCTTCTGCAATACAAAATATATTTTTTTATTAGGGGGTTACCCATGTTGAATAGCTGAAGTCCATTAAAAACTAAAGAACAACTAATTTTACCAACCAGTTTTTAATCTTATTATTTGCAATAATACTATGGCTCAGGATAAGCTTATATAGTGTCATAACCGCCTTTTACTGAACATGAATAGTATACCTATCCTATTTAGGTTTTTCTTAGCTTTTTTTTATTGGCATCCACACCAGCTCACGGACGTATAGGGTTTCAGAATCCAAACGCTTTGCCGAATTTCGAATGCCACGGTAAAGCGTAGGAATTCTAAAGCCCTACAACATCCAGGACTTGTCCAATTGATGAGAATTTAAGCTTTTTACAAGGACATACATGGAAATTCAAAATAAACTTAAAAGCAAACAAAATACAAGTGATCTCTATTGTTATACCGATACTGCAGGTAAAGTATTATTTTTACTATAACACTATATACGTATGTATATATCCACTTACCTCCTGCAGATATAGCTAAATCACACAGCTGAGCAATGGTAAGGACTAAAAATGCGATGTGTATCCACATGATGGCGGCGGTTGCAATATTTTTTGTTGCTTTCGAGTGAAGACGAAGTCGAATTCAGCGCCACTGCTAAGTCTTGGTATTCTCTCCTCGTTTGATTCTGCTTTCTCCAAATACGCCTTGCCAGTCTTACTCTGTCAGTTGATACGAAAACTGCCCTCATATGGTAATAATGCTAATCGACATGTTTGCTGCACCCAAAAACGAAGAGTGAAAGTGGTGAAAGTAAGCGTCTTTTGTATTAGTTTCCTCCGCTCCCGTAGTAGTAGTAGTAGTAACTGCGATTGCTGAAATTGGCCATTGGGAAGTCGATCCGCATCCGCATTCGTATCTGCATCCGCACAGCTTTAGCCGCTCTTCCTGTGTATGTCCTGTTGTCCTGTTGTCCTGTTGCTGTGTGTGTGTGTGTGTCAGTGGCAGTGGCTAGCGGTCGTGACTGGCTGTGACTGTGACTGTGACTGTGGCGATAAAAGCATTTGTGACGTGACTGTTATTAGAGTGCACTTGAGGCTGGGCTATATATCGGCTATATCAAAGGCGTGCAAATCCAGCGCTGAATCTGCATTCATTGATTGGCATATTGAGTTACTTCGTCGATTCTCGCCACCACTGCTTGACTTGACGTTCACGTTTCCCGTTTCCCGTTTCCCGTGGTGGTTTTTCACACAAAACTAGGCGAAATATCAAAAATATTAGGTCCGGCGGACTTCATCATCATCAGGTGACCGTTGTGCTGCAAGCAAAAGATAAAGGCATAAGTGGTTGACTTTTTTGCCAAAAGAAATAAACAATACAAAAAATGGGAATATAAGGTGGCCAAGGCGGCGTATACGTTATGTATGTATATTACTTTATTTTTTTTTACGAAACAAAAGAGACAATTGAATGCAATTGCATATATGTATGTATTTTAAGCTTTCCATCAGTGACCGTTCCTGGCCGACTTTCAGCCTGGTTGCAGCTAAATCCTATTGGGAATTCCAGCGGCAACGCAGACGCTGCTAAGGGGATCCCTTTTTGTGTTTCGGTCCTTGTTCCGTTTTGAAGTTCTAACCGAACTCCCAAAAGGCCAATCACAATACACCATAATAATGCACCAAACAATACAACAAAAAAAAAAACAAAATTAAGCACATTTCAAGGGGCGTGTCTTCCAGCTTTTTCTTTTTATTTTCACTTGTTTGTACTTATATTAAGTATTACAGCCCATGTCAAGCGATTACTTCTACTCTTCCTTCTGCAGCTTGCAATTAGTTATCGACAACTGCAACTACTTATCGAAGACACAAGCAGCATATATCGATATAAGGCGACAATTACCGATTTGTAAGGAAAAGCCAATCAATAAACTCTCTTCGAATTGTCAAACATATAAGAGAACATCTTTGTAAACATTCTAAGCCGCACTTCCACCGATTTATATTGCTCTTTCTTCTACAGCTTGCAATTAGTTATCGACAACACTTACTGCTTATCGGAGCCACAAGCACCGTATATCGATATTAAGCGACAATTACCGATTTGTAAGGAAAAACCAATCAATAAACTCTCTTCGAATTGTCAAACAAATAAGATGTCTTTATTTTGACATCTTTGTAAACATTCTAAGCCGCACTTCCACCGATTTATATTGCACTTCCTGCTACAGCTCGAAATAACTTATCGAAACTTACTGCTTATCGGAGCCACAAGCACCATATATATCGATATTAAGCGGCAAGTAACCCGATTTTTGTAAGGGAAAAGCCTTGCAATAAACTCGCCCCGTATTGTCGCCGACGTGCACTATGCGCAACGCAACTGATGAAAAGACAGGTTAGTACTAAGGTGGAGGCAGTGGACATGGACGTGGACCGACCGACCACCAGTAAAGAGGCACCACCACCGAGGCCACGAGCGTCGACAATTTAAATTTGCACTAATTAGGCAAGGACAGACCTTTAGCGGCCGCCGCATCGAAATTGTAGCAAGAAGATCCAATTAGCAGACAAAAAAAAAAAAAAAACCGATTAAATAATTAATATTAATTTGTTGGGTAGCGAAACGAGTGAACTGCCGGATGGCAGAGAGCGTAGGTCTGGGTGCATCCATCCACTGCTGCGGGTATTTAGGAAATACTTACACGCCAGCGCGGCACAACAACACAATGGGAAGCCAAAGTCAGGGACTGCAAGCAAGAGATGATGGCACTATAATTTCGAAAGGAGGAGTCAAAGTGCTCATTGAATACCATTGACTCCCTGAGTAAACAACTCTTTTTGTTAAGTGAATTTTAACAGCAAAAACTAAAATAGAAAGTTATAGTTGTTCTTCCATATTCCATGTTCTATCTTCTACTTGGTACTCAAGTCTTGAGTTTACGAAACATATCTTACAGAAACTACTTGTGCCTTGCAACCACAAAAATTGTTCAGAGAATGTTTCTAGCCTGATATATTTTGAAAACCCTTAACTGAAACATAATTGTAAATAAGAAATGATTGATTTTTTATTCTCTATAAAACAACCAAAAATAAGACACCGTTTCTATACGTTTCTTGGTTCATCGTCTCAGTAGTGCAAGGTTAGGACGCGATAAGGATAGGCTGGACTAAAGCCAGACCCAAGACAGCAGATGGCAGACAGTATTTACTAGTAAATATAGAAGGGGGATGAAAATGACGAATGTGAGAGCCGCCAGGCTCTCTCGTGACTGCGCAGCCTCCGGACTGGAAGGCGAAACCAAACCGCCAAACTTTGCATAATTTTATTTATTATATTTTTACCTTGAAGTAAGCCCTGCAATTTAATCAAGAACCCCCCTGCTAAGCCTGCTGGCAATTGTAGGCTTAACACTAGATAAAACTAATCCTAGCCGGCATATCAGTGTCATATATAGCATTATAAGCCATTTGGTTTCATAAATGTGTCATTAGGTCGATAGGTAAAAATCAATCCCCCCCTGAAATAAGTCAACACAGTTTTTTTCGGCATCTTTAGATTGCATAATCTAACCGAATAATAAAGATATATCTGCACGTTTATCAATGTTTTTTGGAAAACTTCCTTTGGTTATATTGTTGATTACACTCAAAAAAAAAGCACCGCTCCCACATCAAGCATAGGTTTAAAATTGTGAATGTTTTTCTTTGTTTACATTCGAAACTCATTGAGTTAAATGACCTTTTCGTACTACAGAAAATTTCGATCTTCTTTCTTTTTCTGATTTTCAGTGTGACCTATTCCGAAAGTTTTGTTAATGTGACCAGACATCTTAATAATCTGCCATAGCAGTCTGTACTTCCGGCGAGGCCTTAACCAAGATCAAGCTAACCAAAACAAACCAGAAACAAAAACAACAAACCCAATTTGTATTTGATTTCTGCATACTTATATTATTCACAACATATTATCGAAAACACAAATGTAGATAAAATTGTTGTATTTAATTTGGTTCCTAAGAAATTTTAATTTTAAGACTGAAAATTCACAAAAAATTCTTCGCTTTGGCTTAGGTCACCAATGGAACATTACAACATCGATTTCTGTTTGGTCCATCTTTCCTTTTTTTTAGCCATTGCATCAACAGCTTTTTTGACATTTTTTAATCTGCCAGCTTTGGGCGTGGCACACACACCGAAAATTCCCTGGTAAACAAATTTTCGACAGTGGAGAGCAGTGCATGCATTCTCACAGGACAATTACACAGGTCAACACTGTGCAAAAGCAGCCGGAGTATAATTCTCACAAATTTATAATAATTGGGCTCTCTTGACTATGGGTTCGAGACAACCTTTTGCTCTCTGACCATTAGGTTCGAATCGTGAATCATGCAATGCTTTGTTTATAAACAAAGTAAAGTGTGCCCCGATTGCGTGATACCCGGTACCCAAAGCCTTGTGCGTTAAATTAAATGACAGGCGCGTTTTACAGCGGGTGGCCCCAAAATGGCATTGCGCATTGAGTCCACCTTGGCACGACAGTGTCTCTGGGAACTATAACTCGATTCATGTTAGGATTGCCCCTGCTGGGAGTCGAAACTAGAAGAGAAGCACCTGAGACGAGAGCCCCATGTGGATAGAAGGTATCATCTACATACATGGTCTTGTTTAACATTTAACTTTAGCACAAGGCTATTTATTATAAGTATGCATATACATATAGAAATTTAATAGTCAACAGCTTTAAAGGGGTAGCAGTGGGCGTGGCCATTCTCGAGGACTCACTTGAGAATACATTTTGTGGTAAATGTTTGGGACACATTAAAATTAAACAATAAATACGAATACAATGCTTTCTTTTATATGTATGGGATTTTTTTGGAGAAAAACCAAAAATATTATAAAAATTTGAAAATTATGCGTTTAGTTTTCAATTATACTTTTTTTATATATACCACAGTTACTTAAAGAGAACAAGTGTGCCCTAGTTTCAATTGCAATGCATAGAACTCTTATTTCTGGAAAAAGGGAATGTTTTCAAACACAAAAACAGTATCATCAGTCGAGCCATATCCTTTTTTAGACACTTCAGGATTTTCACATATCATTTATTTAGAAACTACGTACATAGCTAAATTTGTATTTAGTTATTTCTATTACTAACAGTATGCTCTATCCAAAAAGTAACCTTTGATTCGATACTACTTCCATATCAAAGTAAAAAGATTCAACTGTTTAAACCTTTCAACATGCTTTTAAAGTGAATATTGTTTTTACAAGAAATAGTCAATGTTAAATGTGAGACTATTTGACTTTAGTTTTACATATATTTCATATCAAATTATTATCACAATCTTGATTTAAGCTGAAGTCTCTTATTAACCCATCCCTATCCCTATTATTTTTTTTTTGGGTTCTTGAACTAGAGAGGAATTCAGAAATACATTTCAATTTAAATAATAAATTGACGCGTCGAAAAAGCTCGCTATAAAGGTGTCTGGATATTATTACACTGCTTACAGGTCATTGAACAGAAAATGACGTTTTAGTTAAATTTTTAATTATTAAAGACAAGCCACTTTCTTGTCATTTAAGATCGTAAACAAATTGAAACTTTAGCAATATTTTGCAATGGTATTTAGAAACAAAAAAGTTCAGATCCAATGGCAGGCAGAAGTTCGTGGGATTCAAAGTTTATATTCATTTCGAACTCTTCCTAATCTTCCTAAAAACTATTTTTCCAAAGGGTTTATATACATTTTTTTACGTTTTGAATAACGTGCATACATTTCCATCATTAATTATGATAAAAACTAGGAAATGATGTAAGTTTCTACGATTCTTTATATGACACCCTTTGGATTTAATAATCCTATATTAATAAAGGATATATCCATGAAAGGACACTAAAGTGTTTTACCGGTTTTATGTATGTATATACCCGTGTATATATGTTTTTCACACATATATATATAGCTAAACTGGTTTATGTCGGCTTCCTGTGCATTCTCCCTTGGCTCCCTTGGGGAAAACCCTGCCAAAGTCTGCATAACTTCATCAAGTTACAGGGTACTCACATACATACCTACATATATAATAATTAAGGAACCCGGCTCGGACCCTAAATCGGATATACATACATATGTAAGTATGTATTTCGAACAACATCCACAGCCAGGTCAGCGCCAGGTGCTAAAACCTGGATCGAAGGAGCTATAAAGTCTAAAGACAACAAAGTTGACACACATACCCCTCCCTCCCCTGATAACAAGTGTGTCTCACATTTAAAGCCACGCCCCCTCTCGTCCCCTTAAATGGGCAGAAACACTGCGAAACAAAGGGTTAAAACAAATAAGGAGCCATCCCCGAGAGAAGTAATTAGCTGAAAGTGGATTTCGGGTTCGTTTCTCTTCTTTTTAAGACACCTTTTGGGGGTTCCCAAAGAGTAGCCGGACTAGCCGGGAAAACCTATCCATGAACTGCCCTAAGGGTTCCCTATGCTGGAGGAGCTCTCATAGCATTTCTTGCCGTGTAGAGTTTAGGGGTAGGTGGGTCAATAAAACGCATGCCCATCCCCAGAACACTTGTGGAAAAGTGGTGAGTCGATCAGCCTTGGCCCCGCAAGGACGTGTTGTACATTTATCGAAATAATCAAAGCTCAATCTCGGCGGTGGCTTGGGCTTAAATTTCTGTGTGCCAAAAAGGAGTAATTGCTGCACAGCCAGGACTTTGGGTGTAATATTTTCGCCCAATATGCATCGAAATTCCGAGTGTAGTACGTGAGCATTTCTGTATCGCTATTGTTCCGTGGCCATGCGCAGTCAGTCGCGCCTCATTCCCGTTCACGAGATGAGGCAGGACGAGGACGAGGACGAGGATGTGGATGTGGATGTGGATGAGGATGAGGCTGGGAGCGCGAGCATGGGAGCACGAGCATGGGAGTATTTGCATTAATATTATATTTGTTGGCATGTGTTTTTGGCCGAGGCATACATTTTGCATGGTACACAATAAGAAAATTGGTAAATCATTTTCTTTTCTCCCTCCGCCCTGCGCCCTCCTCCGCCCTGCGACATCCTCTGCCACCCATCCCCCCTGCATATGTATACACTTGTCACTTGCCTCGCCTCGCCTGGCCAGGACATTCCTCTACATTCCTAGATATACAATACATAACCGACCGTCGGTATGCCATGGGTATACTATGACTATGTAGGTATGTATGTATGTCTGAGCTTGTTTGTCTAATAAACTCACCTTAACAAATCCGCAAATTTTGGCCAAGTCCATCGAATAGGTACTGCAAACGGATGTATATATATATATATATGTATATATATAATTCGTCCTCCTCCTCCGCTTAGAGTTGCATGTTAGATTTAATTATAATGCTTATAATGCTGAACTGCTTCATGAACACACTGAGTATATATATTTCTTTGGTTTGGTTTGGTTTGGTTTTGGTTTGGTTTCTTTTTGGCAAACAGAAAAAAAACGCTTTAAAAAAATCCAAAAAAACAATTTCTTGTATTGGGTTTTCCTTTTTTTCCTTTACATATATAGCATGTATATTTTTTGTAATTTGTGTGTGTTTCTTCTCTCTTTATTGTCTATTCATTTCTTTTTTCCGTCTATATCCGTGTGCAGATTGGGCTGGCTGGCTGCTCCCACAAGCATTTGGATGCCGAGCGAGTTATTTATTTATTTTATTTTATGGTTTCACATATTGGCTGGCCTGCCACCACTCATCGATTGTCTTTAAAAAAAAAAACCGTTCGCGGCGTGTGATATTTGCAGTAAGTGAAAAAAAAACCCGTCTGCCTTGAGTAGTTGCTTTACGTTTCAACGGGTTTTTCCCCTTTTCAGTCGCCGACTTTTGGGATTTCAGGCTCTCGTCCCTCGAATGCGAATGCGAATATTAATTGCCTTGCGGCCCCGAGAATGCGGCTATTCTTGATTTTTGGACTGCTTCTGCTGGTGCTTCTCTATTCTGTTTTTTTTTTTTTTTTTTAACACTACACCCCTATATCTTTTTCCTGGCTGCCTGCCGCTTTCCGCTATTGCAAGCAACGTTCTAAAACTCTCGCACACGTCTGCAGGATTTTGGCCTGTCCCACGACGACGATGTCCGGGCCCGAACCACGACCGAGCGACAGAGGCGGCCAGCTCACGCAGCCGCACAACGGGCGCGAATGCATCTGGGAGCTGCTGGGAACTGGCGAGTCCGGGCATCTCTTCATCTCCGGAGCATTGTCATCCCAGCATCTTGGCTCGCTCTCCGGCTCTCCGGCTCTCTCTCTCTCTCGGATGATTGGGACGCAGTGGCGCAATATGTCTCAGGTACACTTGTTTTGATGGGCAAACCTAATCAGATTTTGAAGTAATCGAAAAGGTTTTTGAATATTTTTTTGGCTGAATTGAATATATGTAATTGGAGTAAGTTGCCTTAATTTTATTATAGCGGCAGCAGATATTCTACATACACATACTACATATGTAATATATGTATTCCGATCCCATCAAAAAATAAATTATTATAAGCCGGAGGAGTTGATCTTGGCATGTCCTAGGTTCCGTCTGCAAATACATGCTTGCACTTTTTTTAATCAGAAAATTCAAAAGTATATACATAGATTCTTGATCAACATCACTAGCCTAGTCGATCTAGCCATGCCCATCTCTCAGTTTCTTTGCAAACTAGTCTCTCAAACTTAGAGCTACCTAGATAAAACTTTCCATGTAGTCTTCTTTATATTCTATTATGTAAGTCAAAACTGAATGGATCGTACTCTTATATCATGTAGCTGCCATAGGAATGATTGGGATATTGATAGAAATAAATTAAACCTTCACTGTTTTCCAGCACATTCCGGTTTTTTCGGAGAATTTACCATTTATTCTTAGAAATTATAATTTTTTAGAATTTTATTATCACTGGTTTAGTTTCATAAAAATCGATCGATTATAATAATTATTTACTAATTTTGCAGCTACATCACATTCGGAATATTATATAAATAAATGACATAACTTTGTTATTTTATTTATATGTTTTTATTTGTTTTAATATTTAATAACTACATTTATAGCTCTCTTAGAAGTAATTGGCCAAATTGGCTTCCGCCTCAACTTAAATTTGTTTATTTATTTATAATGTTATTCCCAACGCTACAAGTTAATACATTATATTTAGAGCGCTAGTTACATAAGATAAATTAATGAATTAATTAAATAAATTAATAAATAAAAAAAGCAATGTCTTTCTGAAAGCAGGGATCTGTGCCCTAATTAAAGTATATTATTTGCTCTTCTGGAGGCGGTGAATTAGAGTTGTTCCTGTGAACTAGGTTGCCTTTTTCGTTCAAATTATTTTATGCAGATGGTTTAGCTTCGGCATCTTGAAGTTATCTTTATTTCTTATTGTTTCTCTCTTGCTTGTTTTTTCTCTCGATATCTATCTCAATCTCTATATCCCTTTATCCAAATTACTCTGCTCTTTCCTATACATTCAAAGCCTATAAATGCAGGCACTGTCGTCGAACTTACCTCACCATGTGCTCGGCTTTCCTCTTGTTCAGATTGTATAACGAGAGTGATAGCTCTTTGACCCCAACAATTTCACTTGATCATCTTAACCCACCTGAATAATCCGGACGAGTCTTGTGCCATGTCCTTCAAAACACCTAGAATGTTACCCTGCGCTCAAGGGAATTTACTATCGATGAATCCCACTAAATTTAGTATTGTGGAGAAGAAGAATAACTGTGTGTCCTCTGCTGCAGTAAGTCCCCGCCAAGACAATTATATCGTATATGTATATAGCTAGCTGTCAATATGTATGAGAATCTATGAAAATCAGGTTGATCTGATCTGCTTGAAGTTTCCTGTAACCACCTTCTCTTGTTGCTGCTAATTTCTCCCAGACGAGGTCCTTCAGTGAGGTCACCATATCTTCATTCCAGTTAACCTTCTTCTTGTAGTCTGGTTTGACGACCTGTAAACAAATCCCTTACAGACCATCCTGATGGAAGTTGATCCGGACCAGCATTGCCTAGGTCTCCACACCACTGTCGTCTTCTCTAGCGATATTTAGGTTTGTGTCTGTGATCCTCAAAGATTCCTGTGCTAAAAATGCAAAGATAAAAATATGTGTTGTGCCCGAACATTCTAAGTTCTTAATTAACCTTAAAAGCCAATGATTATAGAATATTATTGCTAACAAAAATGGTCCGAAAAAAAAATAAGGGAAGCTTTCATCAATAAGCCAAAAATATATACATAAATATTATTCGTAATTCTAGCAGTCCCTAAAGTATTATTTATAAATTATACGCTATAGCGAAACTATCTTCTGAATAAATGAGATGAATCAATATAAACTATAGCAATGAAAACACTATTTTCCAATTAAATGTTACGTTACATTTAATTGGAAAATAGACTTATTCATTCCGAAAATGTCTTTTTTACATAAATATGTGGTTTAACTGGTTCCACCGAGTTAAAAGTCGTGATTTCCCCTCTCTTATTCCTTAGAATGTTACGTTTCAAAATCATCAACATCTCATTCACCCAGTTCTTTATTCATTTTATATTTGTATACCCTTGCAGGGTATTATAATTTTAGACAGAAGTATATATGTTCTTGATCAGCATCAACAGCCATGTCGATCTAGCCATGTCCGTCTATCCGTTTGTCCGTCTGTCCGTCCGTCCGTCTGTCCGTTTCTACGCAAACTTAAGTGACTAGTTTTAAAGCTTTTTGAATGAAACTTTGCATATAGTCTTCTATATACTCTCACTGCTATATGTGTCGGAACAGGCCGGATCGGACGACTATATCATATAGCTGCCATAGGATCAATCGGAAAAAGTTAAGACAAAAAATGATAACTTTGCCAATTTTCAATATTTTTTCAATAAATTTAAGATACAGTGATTTTAGATTATTTCAGAATTTTGGTTTTAGTTTTATAAAAATCGGACTACTATATCCTATAGCTGCCATAGAAACGATATGAAAAAATTGGCATATTTTCAAGATATTCAAATGAAACTTTATTTGTGCCTTTATAATATAATTATAGCCACCTCCTATAAAAAAAAAATAATAAATAAATAAATAAAAATTGGACCAATATATCATATAGCTGCCATAGGAAAGATCGGTCTAAATTCATTATGGCTGGCTTCATTATGTAAACTTAAACTCATGACAAAAGAAAGGTTTACAGTTTACAGCTGATGGTTGAATTTTTAATTCAATAAAATCGCAGTATGTTACATTGGAATAAAATATATAATTTGCACTGGGATATATTTGAAATAAACTATTCAACTCATATGAAAATTATTACTTAAATTTGATTTTAACCTGTATTTCGTGTCACACCATTCAGCTTTTGTCCGGCTGCCCACATCAGCTGATTGTGCCGCCCAACAGGGTGATTACTGTTCCAAATTATAAACAAAAACATTTGTTGTTCTTCCGAATTGATAAATATTAAAAGTATTATGGTGTGTATATATTAACATATATATTTAATACAAATTATACAAATCCTGTTTGTGAATCTCAGGGACAATGACGGACACGTGCCGAATTTGCAGGGCAACGCCTGGGGGCTTGCTGAACATTTTTGATGGGACGCCTTCTCTTTTGGCGGCTTCTACGGCGGATATGATATCCGAATATACTGGTGTCTCCGTATCCAAAGGGGATTGCCTTCCTGAAACCATTTGCCCGCCTTGCCTGCAGGATGTGCAAAGTGCATTTGAGATAAAGAAGTGCCAGAGGAAGTTAAAGCAGGAGAAGGAGCGCCCATTGGACATGGAAATCTTTACCATAACTGAATTCAAAACAGAGGTCAAGGAGGAGGATGCCCCACACCTCGATTCAGAAGTTAAGAATGAAGGCGTCGATGGCGATCTAAGCCAGGACTTGGAACAATACGAAGACTTATATGTGAAGAATGAGCCAATTGAAGAGAGTTCAGTCGAAGAAGCTGATCTCGAGGTCGAACAAGTAAAATTCGAAGAAATTGAATATTATGAAGATGAAGATTACTATGAGGATGATAGCGACCATAGCAAGGATCTCAGCAAAGATCTCAGCAAAGATCCTATCTCAGCAGCAGAGCTATCCTTTAAGTGTTCCCACTGCGCCAAGACCTTCGCAGACCAACGCAAGCTCAAGAAGCACACGAGCTATCACAACAGTACGAAGCCATACAAGTGCTCCGAATGTCCCAAGTCCTTTCTGTCACCCTCCAACCTGGAGAACCACGTTCGCACACACACCGGCGAACGGCCGTACAAGTGTGACCAGTGCCCGAAGTCGTACACTCAACTATCCGCCCTGAATACCCACTACCGCTGTCACAGCGGCGAAAGACCGCACCAGTGTACCCTCTGTCCAAAGGCCTACACAACATCACGTGGTCTCCGAGTACACATCCAAAAACACACCGGAGAAAGGCCGTTCCAGTGTACACTATGCCCCAAGGGTTTTCTGAGGCAATCCTGCCTGGACAATCATTACAGAGCCCACGCGAAAGCCAGTGAGAAGCGCGTCTTCAAGTGTTCCCATTGCCCGAAAACGTTCCCCAAGGAAGCCTTGCTCAAGAAACACATTCGCAATTATAGTAGCGAGAGGAAGCACAAGTGTTCCATTTGCCAGAAATCCTTTCTGACGCCATGCAATCTCGCAGACCACATTCGCACCCACACGGGCGAACGGCCCTTTAAGTGCAGCCAGTGTCCGAAAGCGTTTTCAACTGCATTCACTCTGAGAAAGCACATCCTTACACACTCTCCGGACCAGGATTCTGGACCCCAATGCTCCAGCTCGCTTACTCTAAGGAAGACACACTCGCTGCTCCCTAAAGCGCCCAGGGTGCAGCAGACGATGGATGGAGAGAAGAAAGACTTACTCGGGATATAAAGACCCGGGATGGATGGCCCCCGCTTTTACCAAAGACGTTACTCATCTTAGTAATTTCAGCGTCTTTGCCTTTACCACACAAGGCCTTCCACTTCAATCGTACGAAAACCCACCCAAACTCATACTAATATAATAAAAACTATGCTTCCATATTTGATTTAAATGTAAAAAGTTTTATTTCAGCTTGTTGGCCGGGAGTTAAGGCTTATATATGTACAAATATTAGGACTTTTTTGCTTTACTGTATACAATCAGTCTCGTTTTTATGTTTTATTCACTTCAATGATATATATATATATATATGTGTATATATATTGATTATCTACCAGTATTTTGTGTATATTCAAATATATTCATGTACATCTATAAGTATGGTTATTTTACGATAAAAGCCCATATATCTTATTAACCATAGGATGGGGATGGGTGAATAATGTAACCGTTTTTAAAATGTATACATATTAATTACAATCAATTGTTATAAGCTATAAGAAAGGCAAAAAATAAATCGTGTGGGTAAATCCTTCATAGAAAGTAAAAAAAACTTGTAAGTCTAGTTAATTACAAAATAAATGACTGTGTAAGAGCTAGCTTAATTGAAATATCGTTTGATTTAGCAAAAGCGTTGACATCGCCGCTCAAAATGTCACATCCTTGAGTTCATTCTGAGCCTGCGCTTGCATTTTGCACGTTTGTGTCCTGCGGGACGAGAGGGCATTCCTCAGGCAATGCTGATGGTGTTGTTGTTCAACAGAGTCCGATGGCATTAACATTTTGGAGACAAGCGGCTGGGGCTGCGGCTGGTGCTGTGGCCTTGCCTGTTGCTGGTACTGATGCGCTTCATGTATCTTCAAACGCCCCTGATAGTATAATGCTGCTGTTGTTTGTTGGGGTGGCGGCACCGGCTCTATGCTCACAATAAATGGCTGCAAGTTTTGGCTGTGCTCCTTGAAAATGGCCTCCATATGCAACATGCAATCCTGCAGCTGATCCTGAAAGCATATACATTATAATATACATGTTTGCTACGAGTTATTGCTTCACACTCACTTGCTCCACGCTGGTCAAGTCTGTCATCAGACTCAAGAGAAAGTGTAGATTATGTCCCGAGCACAGGTGCCACTTGAGGCCATTCATTGAGGCCGCTATGCTGGATGCAGCTATTGTGCTGGCCGAGTACTTGGCAAATTTATGTTCTTTGAAATAAAAATGACAAAATTAATGTTCATATAAGCACAAGTACCCTCGAGATAAATTCTTACCCTTTGCTGCCAGCGATATGAATGCCTGGGCATGTCCCCTTATTTTTCCAATATTTATGTCTGGAAAGTTTTTTCGCTTTATTGGCAAACGCATTAAGAGAAGCTCAAGAAAGTCCAGCGGAGTCACAGAGGATAGGTCCCAACCCAATCGGCTCAGCACATACAGCTCCCATTTCTTAAAATCGAAAGGAAATATATATAAACGAAAACATTAATTATCATAATAGAATATAAGCTAAGCTGTAGCTAAGGAACCACTACTTACGATCAAATCATCCTTGTATATGCTGTTGTCCGTATAAACCACCAGCAAGTCCACTGACAGAGCATACGAGCTGGGCTCACGCAGCTTTGAGGCCAACAGGAGGCATGCTGCAGCTAGAATCTGAAGATGCGTTTTGCGCACCGATTTGCTGGACAGAAATCGATCCATGTAATTTATCGCCAACAGGACGACCTCTTCCTGGCACTTTTCCTCAGCACACACCTAAAATATATAGTAGATATATATGTTATATCCGTGTATGTTCTGTAGACCAACTGCTAGGCAGAAGGACCAATGACGATTGAACTACTAAGATGAGTAACGACCATACATTTGAATTGCCATATGCAGCAATATTTCTGTTTCTGATAAAAATTGCGTTCTCTCCGAAATCACAAAGCTGAGGGCGTTAAAATCTAAAAATAAATACAGTCGTCTACTGTGGCTGCAAACCTACAAGAGAGCGACCTGCTCTAGAGTGCGCTCTCTCTGGCTCTCTGGTAAGAAAGCCTGGACTCAGTGCTGGGTGTGTGCAAAAAATCGTATGGCGTGCGCCATCTTAGTAAAAAAAGCGTCTTTGGTGGCAACCCTCACCTCCATCATCCACTCGGCGACTATTTTTCGCATCGCCGGCGTTATGTCCTTTTGGACTGTTATAAAATACGTATCGACAACTTGGTTGTGCTTCTCCTCAGCTTTCAGGGCATTTTCCAGGCATCGATCGGTGAAGAATGTCGGATCCCCGATGGCCATGTTAACGTTGACTGTGGCGGCGGGGGCCAGGCTAGTAGTGGTCGCCTTTCCCTGCTGCCTCTCCAGATGATGTAGAAGTGATGTCGTTCGCTCCTGTGCGGAATGGGTAACCCTTTGTAAAGAAGGTGTCGTCGCAGCAGGTTCAAACTGTTGTTGTTGTTGTGGTTGTGGTTGTTGTTGAGGAGGCGGCAGCAGCGATTGAGTTTTTGGTCTGGCGACTGAGGAGGAGGAGTCAACGTCCACGGATGCATAAATATACACATAGTCCTTCATCTGGCACAAAACCGTATTGGGGGACAAGTTGTCAGGACTCTCCACTGCATCGGCGTCTGTGTCCACATCGGCATCGGCATCACTATTAGTGGGGGCGCCGAACGAGGAGCACTGTGACGTGGGTTCACTTCGCGCACCCATACCCATATTTTGTTGATGTTTGTTCAAACGATACAAAGTCGAATCAGATTCATAAACTATGCTCTCAGAACACAAAAGATCCATTGTCCTGGAAGACAATTGGGTGCCGTCGTTCAACCTTGAATGAGTACCACATATGTATTTGATTATATTGGGTTTACAAGAAGTATAACTTAAAGATACGAAGGATGTTATAACTTCTTTTTGGGTATTTGTGTGTTTTTTTATGAATACCCAATATCTTAATTATATTGTATCAAAGCTTCGCATTAATCGGAGCATATCGACGCAGATTTGCAAAATTATCGTATGTCTTAGGGAAAGCCAGAGGACATACGATGCTTTCGCATATTTGCTTCGATATATTTCGAAGTTATGGGTGGGGGAGGTCGATAAATTCGATAAATGAGTATTAAAAACTTTAAAGCGTTCTCCTGAAAAGAAAGTCCGTGTACAGGAGCTCTTGAAGGATGGTTCTGAGATTTTCTTCCTCAGGTAACGCTATCAGATTTTGTTTTTAATTTATTTTTAACGGATTTTTACAGTAAGAAATAACGTTGCTGTCGAAAACTTGACTTTTGACTGTCAAAATCTTTTACAAATATGAACAAAAAATTGATAGTTCTGTGGACAGTTATGCTGTATGTTGTAAACTTTTTTTGAGGAGTCACGGGAAAGTCCCTATAACTTATGCACCTGTACACATTTGTCAACCAAAAATTAAAAGAAAAGGTCTATATGTTATAATATTAAATGGCACTGCAATGTATAAACTAACACTAGCCACTTCGCCACAATAATTTTTTGAAAAGTGTTCCCTTGTACCGAACTAACCCTAGACTCCATCCCCCATCCCCCATCCCCTTAAGGACTCAAAGCTAAGATCTGTCGAAATCACATCTTATTAAAGCTAGACCCAATTACAAATTAAATAAAAACAAATTAATTCAATACAACTGGGGAAAAACTATCATTTTACACTAACCCATGTCGTCTAAGTACAAAAACACCTTAATATATTTTTGTTAAAGCTCTATCAAATCAAAATTAAGGATTTCACGAACATATTTCGATATGTGCATAAGCATGTGAACTTCAACCTGAATTCGAACATTTTCCTTTGCCAAATGTGTACCATTAAATGTTTGCCTTTAATGATGTGTTTACAGTTGATCTTGGCACAATGTCTGTACTATTCCCTAAGATTTTGCACAATTCAACAAGTCCACGACATATTCAGCTTGCCAACTATAAGTACTTCTTTGTTTTGGGGCTGATCACAATTCTTTTATTATTGCTGTTATGACAAGTGCGTATGTACATAATTGTGTGAGTGTGTGTGTGTAAGCCCCTTTTCTGTTGATCGTGCATTCCAAATGAAAAATGTAAACCGAACCCCAACACTAGGCTTTTGTGTCCTCTGCCCGAACGGAATGTGATCTATGCATTTCCGTTCATGTTTTTTCTTTTGCACAAATATATAAATTTAAGTACGTATGCATTAATGTGTAAAAAGAAAAAAACCTGAAATAACACATACGTATATGTTTTGATTAGTTCGATTTGCGATTCGTATTCTGCATTTTAGGTTGACTTTCAGACCAAATCTGGGTAGTATAAAAATACCAGCCAACATACGTTAAATTATTATCATGTTATTGTAACGGCAACTTGCACTAGATTAAAAAATAAATTCTTTTACAATTAAATAATTGAAAAGAGCAAGAGTCTTTAAGTCGCACACGTTTAACACCTAACCGGCGTGGATAAAGCATCGATATGAGTCTTTGCCGATTAAACCCATTATTGAAGAACTAGCTCAGGAGCGCGACGCGTTATAGCCCTTGCGCACTGAACACAGTTGATGAACTATAAAATCTGGCCGCAGCGGGGAAAATAACTTTTCTTCTGGTAAGTTATATGACAATTTAAAGGGCGAACGTAAATTTTAATAGGTATAAGAAACAATAAAAATATATATATATATATATATATGTGTTTAGGAGATTTTAGACTCTCTTCTACCCTTTTCCACACAGTTCGTTCGAGTAACAGTTGGGATTTTTGACCAATGTGAAACATTGAAGAACTCAGAATTGCGGAGAAAAAACAACGCATTACTGTCGCATAAAAAATCCATCCAATTTGGATCTACAACAAACATATGTTTGTTTTCGGAACGTAGAACCTCATGGACCAACCGTTGAACAGATGTCAGGAAGAGGGTACTTGAGTAAATTCGTCAAGAAAAGAATGAGGAAGTAAAAACAAGTCTTATGTAATTAGCCAAAAAAAAATTTGATTTATTTGATTCGATTTCGAAAATCCCCTGAAATAAAACACTCACCATCTGTTGGCGGTGTATGGTGCTTAAGTGCTATTCCTAAATTATTTGAAAACATATTTTGCGATCAACTGTAACACTCCATATTATATGCTATTCAATATGGTTTTACCAGATGTCGTTCCAAAACAAGACGGTCACCTTGGTTTATTGACGACGTTGAGGACTCGCTCTTTCCGCTCTCAGGACAAGCTCTAGAAAGAGTGAGCAAACGTAATACGTTCGCACTCCTCATTCTTTGGCATTTACGTAGTTTTTGTATATAAAATCATAAAAAAAAAATTCGTACGCGACCCAACCTCTTTGGGCAACGTTCGACGAACGACTGACAAATAGAGTCCCAAAAAGCTCTCGGTCCAAGACCTCTGTGTCCTGTTTGATGATAAAGTTTCTTTTGATCACGACACCTACACACGTCCGATTAATAAAAAATAAATACAAATACAAAAAATAAATACAAGTGAATGGTAATCGGAATCTCAATCTCTCATATTCCAAGTATCTCAGCCGTTCCCCCGTGAAGCGCTATATAAAACTAGCTAGTATCGATTGAAAATTAATAAATAAATGAAAGCTTATAGTCGATAGTTTCAGAAGTTTAAGTGTCAAAAATCAGCTTAGGAATTTATTATAATATATATTATATATTCTGTATTTGGATCTGCCTTACTGCTAAGTTGGGCTGCTAACAAAAAACTAAAATTTCGCTAGCATAATATTATTTGATGTGAATACCGTCACTAACAAAAAAAAAAAACATTTGCTTTCAATTGTTGGTCACACTGATTTTGTAACTGCAATGAGTATGTATATCTATTTACCAATTAATGAGTGTAAATCGTGTCGTTATAAAAAACGAATTTTTGTGTCATCACGGGCAAGAATAAACGTATAAATACAGTAAACTGAATAGAACTGAATACGTTCATAGCTCTATGTATACGGAATATCCATAGACCTATGAACTGATGTGGAAAAATCTTCTGGCAATATAATATGTAACATATGTATGTACATACGTACATATGTACATACATACATATGTCAATTTGTCCTTTTTTATTTATGTAGCTTCGAAAAAAATAGATATTGACGGAACATTTTGATGTGCAGTATTAAGAAGAAAATGTAGACGTTTTCTTTGCCAACGAATAAAACGAGGATAACTTTTAAATGCAGTTCAAACGTCAAAATAATCTGTAATTGAATTTAAAAACAAAAGTCCTTGAAAAAAAAAAAACATCTGAGCCCAATTTGGTAATAAGTGTCTAATAAGTTGTAGCTATCTCAAAGAAAAGGCAAATTAAAGAGAAAAAAAAACAAAATCCAATCGGGATTATCATAAAATGGCTCTTGGTCTTAAGGGATCAGATAATTGCAAACCCAAGAACTTAGCTATTATGAAATACGATAATGCGCAGTCAGAAGAATAATAATTTAAACTAAAAACTGGTGTCAAATGCTACATACACTCTAGAAAAACGCAAGTAAATTGGTGGATTCCAGCTAATTTTGATTGAGCAATTTGAATTTAATGCCATGTCGTCTACATCATCGATTGATACACCAACAACTCCAACGACTCCACCTCAGCACCAGCATCAGCATCAGCATGAACAAACTACCACGGCTATTGTAGCTAGTCAACAACAGAAGCGAAAATCGCAAAATGCCAAAGGTTCTTCTAACACACACTCGTCAGCGACGTCACCATTAGTAACTGAAAATAGTTTTGTCATTGCTCAAGCCCAAGCGCTTTTGCCGTCCTCCTCCTCATCATCATCATCCACAAACTGCACAGACACCATTGCAGCCGTACATCAGCAGCGAAAATCCTACTCACTGGTGAAGAAGCAACCATCTTTGCGGTATCAAGGGAAGCAGATCCAGCTACTGTCCAATTTACCGTCAACAATGACATCTTCAGAGCCCGCGGCGGCGCCATCGTTGGCCAATGACGCATCCGCGTCAATCCTCAGTCCCCCAGATGTTTCATCGCACTGTTGCAGCAATATAAAGGCTAATATAACTCCGTTAACATCACAGAAGATGCACCGAACGATTCCATCTGATAAAGTAAGTTCTTCTATATGCCCCATCCCATCGATTTTCGTTTGTATTAACAATTAAGACTTGTTTTTCGTTTCATGCTCTTAAATGTAAAGCAAATTATGTCTCTGGTATTAAAAAAACATAAAGCTTTTCGGTGAATATTCAAAGTTCAAGGATCAAGGCCACTTTCGAAGCTCAAGGCTCACAATATTTTGACTGAGCATCAATAAAAGCAGCTTTGACCCAAAAGCTTGCGTTGCTCCTCGTTAAAAATCTACTCAAAAGTTTGTCCGTTTTTAAATGTATTTTAGAAACCAAACAAGTAATTCTAAAATACTTCCGCCAAAAGCAGGCAATTTTTGCATGACAGGGTTGTTGCGGGCTATTTATTGTTATTGTTACAATTGTTTATAAGTTTGTTTAAATAAGACACTACTGCCGGACACTCTATGTAGCTCTAATGTGATGTTATGTGATCTCTTTGCCCTACTTCTTGCTTATCACAGACCCCATGCGTTAGCTTCGATAAACTACTATATCCTGTTAAGGTTTATACCTGCCAGTTCGACGAGGCTCTTAAAAAAGGGAATCGGCAGAATGTTTCGGTCTGTATCTGAGGGCAGGAGCAGAACAGCTCCTCCACTGTTTCTTCTTCCTTCCGTCCTTTTGCAGCCTTTGCAGAAGTCAGTTATGTGGTGATAATAGTTTGATAGCGTGAAGGCAATGTCCACTCAAAGCATGTATCACTTTGCAGCACTCCGTGCGGTTGAGTTTGAGCAGCTGGACTGTCTTGAGATGACAGTTTCTTAGGTATAGATTACAAGCTTTGCTAGTTAGTAGGCATCAAAGTAAATTGTTTATAAGTTGTATATAAAAGTTACAACGCAACATTATTTCTTAATCTTTCAATCGGAAAAAACGAAAAGAAAATCTAAGGATATTGCCCATATTCCTTCTTGGTCTTGGTTTGTCCAAGAGTGATCGCCCATTTTATATGACAATCTGAGGAAAATGTAATACGCATCTTTAGTAATATGTTGTTATAACCGTTATAAGGCAGAAGGTGACATTTCCGATATACATACGTATGTACTTGATCAGTATCACCAGGCGAGTCGATTTAGAATTGTTGTAGGAAGTAAATATAGGTACTATGTATTATTTAATGTATTTATTATAATAGTGTGTTATTCCCCATGTTCAACATTTGCCCACCAACATATTCTTGTGCGTTCCGTCATGTTAGATATCTGCTTATATTGAACACTATATTATTTAATTTTAATACCATATAATTCTCTATTTTCAGATTAACCTACGCCTAATTCTCGTTAGTGGTAAAACAAAAGAATTTATATTTAACCCGTCAGATTCTGCAGGTGATATTGCACAAACAGTATTCGATAATTGGCCCGAAGGTGAGAAAATGTAGCAAAAACCTTTAAGCGTTTAATAAGCTTGCGACTTAGTGGAGGAGAGTGTTGGGAATGGATTTAAAAACTTACCTAAAGGGTATTTTTTAAAGAGTCACATTTGCCTCCTTCACAGCGTTGCAAATATTTGGTCAGAGATAGATTACACTTCCCTGCGATGGCTATGAAAACAAATACTTATACATCTATTCTTTGTTTTCAGATTGGACCCGAGAAGCTGTATCAAAAGCCGACATCTTACGTTTAATTTATCAAGGGCGATTTCTTCATTGCAATGTAACCTTAGGAGCACTGGGACTTCCATTAGGCAAAACGACTGTTATGCATTTAGTGCCACGTGATAATTTGCCAGAACCCAATTCACAAGGTATGGTTAAATCTAACTATATTGATTAATAATAGAATAAAATTGCTGATCGATAAATTGTCTAAACTTTGTTCAATATAGTTTTAACATTAAAGTACTTTTAACAGCTCGTAAAATAAGCTTAGCCCTTTTTCGACCATTCGACTTCTCTCAGTGAGAGAACGACTGGAAACTTAAGAGAGCATCTCCTTCTCAGTTGTATCAATTGCTTTGCTGCTGTTGTGATTACGTTTAACTGTATAAGGAGACACAAACTGCGAAGCTCTCTCAGAGTGCTTAGCTTCACAACCCTCTCTTTCGCTAGTCAATTTTGCTATTTCAATCAGTTTAGCTTATTAAAAGCTACCTATAGCCTATTTGAAAATGGAAAAGCTTATAAAATTGCATCTAGCTCATAGCTTAGTGCTATGCTAGTGCAACGCGTGCACCAAATTGCATGCTTATTTTGTAAATGATAGCCAGAGAATGTGGAATGGTTTCCACAACCCAATTTGTACGTTTCTTTTAATAGATTCCTTAAGTATAAAACATTCATAAAAAAAACCCAAATGTGGTCCTAAATTGTGTTTTTGTACGCCAATTTCATTTAAGTTTGTGTAGAACATAACTTTTCGTGTTACATAAAAATTATCATTGCTTAATTTCGATTCATTCCTAGACATTAATCAGTAAGCAGCTTAGTGCGCGGGCCTGTTAGTATTTTAAATACATTTTAACTTTATAATTGTGCAAGCAAAAATAAATCTTTAGCTTGCTAAAATGGTCAAAAATGAAAAAAAGATATAAATATTTAAGGGATTAGATCTTGTAAGCCCTAAAATTAAGGCCCTAATAAATAAGGGGTTTCCAACAATGTTCCTAAGGAAGCTTTTAAATGTATTAGTTGAAGAATTTGTACAGATGTGAATGTAACTTTGGAGGGTATTTAGAANTTTTTTTGTAAAAATAGCAGTTTGCTTTAGCAGATCACCGGGAAATCCTTTCGAAAAATTATCTGAACGAGAGATACCAAAAATTACATTTTTTTAAATCAAGATATACATATGTTTTTTAGAAAACATAAATTCTTTTGTCGTAATGTTGGCATTGTTTTTATTTATAATGGTGTAACTTTAAAAAATTATTTTAATATACTATATGTATATTATGTTCATTAGGAAACCTAAAACAAAACAACAGCTTGTTTTTTTTTAATATTTTTGTCTTCATTTTCAGCTTATTCTAGCTGTTTATTTTTCAAAAATCTAGCTCTCATAGCAACACTGAAACACCGTGTGCCAAAAGAGAGGGAGAAAGCGTTAGGGCACACTCACACAAACATGTGCAAAACATCTTTTCTGCAAAGTGAGGGGGTGGCCAGACCTTCTCGCACTTTCACCGAAAGAGAAAGGTAGAGGACCAATGTGAGACGTTTCTTTGATTTCATTAAAAGGAGAAAAGCTCTGATTTTTAATATAAGAAAACACAAATAGCCTCGAGCGAACGATTTTAAGAAAAGTTTGATGATAAGCAGGGTAGTTATTAGGCAGTTCATTATACTAATATAATATACATATACTTCTATAAAGTCCAAGCCCAACAGAGTGATGCTAATGATCTCCTTATAATTTTATCTTTTCGCTTACAGATCAAAGACAAAACAGTAAAGGAGGTTCGGGGCGATGCTGTTCAACAAATTGCTGTATTTTGTAACTAAATTACTATTATCTATTAGCGTAATATTTAAATAAATTTAAAATAAAGAAAACCAACTAAAGTTAAATTTTTTGTGCAGTTAAATGTATATTTAAACTATGAAAATGAATGTCTCGATGAACACAAGGCTTTTCGCTTTACCTAATTATGTATATACAATATGTATTTTAAATATGTACACAAACAGGAATTTAAAGGCATCATCGAAATGCGTATACTCTATGTTGTATTAAAGTTGCTAGACTGCAAAATTATAACTTGTAATATATACTTACGAATAAAACGCTACATATTTTTAGAAATCAGACTTGAGAAGCTAATTAGAAACAAATATGTATTCACGAATGTAAAAAAAAAATATACAAACAAAAACAAAAACATAAAAAATAGAAAGGAAAACTAATTAACCGCACAAAAGAAATACTTTCTCCGTTTGCTTTGCTGATTTCAAGTGTACGACGTTTAACAAAATAATAAAGTCCGGTAATACCTATCGTGTACACCAGCCAGATCGATTTTTGTTCACACAACCTAGATATCAAGACATTTTTTCTGTATATACACACATATTTAATTAGACCTTAAGTGTTTTCTTCTGTTAAGTTTTAAAATATTCTCTGTAAAGTCTAACTTAAAGCCAATACTAAATAAATAATCCCATATACCCTAAACGAGCGTTATAAATTTCGAATTTTCCAATGAAAAGTATTACTACTTGGAGTCTGGGCGTAAATGGTATTGTTTTCCAGCTGCTATTGGGGTGGTTTCAGGCTGCCTTAAACACCATTTCTTACATATTACTTTACTATACTAGTATACTTTTTTTTTCCTACCCACCATAGATGTATTATCTATTAAATACACCTTTTATAGTTATATTTTTATTTTCTATTTCAAAAATTAGCCCAATGCTACAAGTATAAACATACTTATCGTTAATGCCCTGGTCATATGTACATATTTTTATTATTTTTATACCCTTGCAGAGGGTATTATAAATTTGCAATGATGTTTGCAACGCAGTGAAGGAGTCATCT